>JAKLLW010000147.1:0-52076 GCA_022814695.1 Neocatenulostroma microsporum
AGATTAGCGCGTATCTCTAAAAGTACCTTTCGTAGGCTAAGTAGCTCTCTAGCTTACGATCGGCTAATACGTATACGAAGAAGATAGTCGTCGCTATAGAGCTAGTTATTACTAAGGACAAGGAGTCGGAGTAGAAGTAGGAGTAGGAGTTAGCTATTACGTAGGCTAGCGTTTATCTCCGGAAAACCGAATAGTACGCTAGGTAGGAGTTATACGTACTAACGGCGGTTACTATCGTAAAGAAGACGGTTGTTACTAAGGGGTAGCCTAGTACGTATCTCCGAAACTACGCTAAGTAGGCTAAGTAGCGCTTACGTATATCGAAGGACGAGTCTTCTATAGAGATAGCGACAAAGTAGATTAGTACTTAATAGTAATAGGCGTATAGAGGTCTCTTAAGCTAGCGCTATACTCTTCTATTATAATACGTACTACGAGTCTAGTATTAGCGTCGATATAGTTACGTATAAGAGCTACGAGATAGTAGTAAAGTACTAAGCGTAGTACCTTCTTCGAGAGCCGGTCGATATCGAGCTCGAACTCTACGCTAGTACTAGTACTAGGATTAACTAAACGAGGGATAGTATCTAGCTAAGTAGCTTCTATACGATTAGCCTCTTCTATACGAGTAGTATCCCTATAAGTATCTTTCTATATACGATCTTCTATACGAGATTCTAGTCTAGTACGCTACTAGACGAAGGCTCCCTATACTTCTACGTCTCGCTTATACGTATACTAACGCTCTTCTTATAGCTATTAAAATATTCGGTCTTAAGCCTCGTTAATACGAGCTTATACTTATACCTACGTTTACTCGAACGAGTAGTCGAGTATCGTAAGTCGTACGCTTATACTATATTCTTACTCTTACTCTTATAGTACGTATACGTCGCGTTAAGAGCTACGCTCTTAGTAAGAGTAAAAGGAAGGGCCGTATTACTACGTATAGAGCTACGTACCGTCTAAGTTATCTTAAAGAAGGACGAGTAGTCGAGCGCGTACTAGAGCGAGGAGTTAGTAAAGCCGAAGACGAGTTAACTATAGTTATAGTTATACGAGAGTAATATAGCTAATAAGGAGTAGTATATAGATCTATACCGCGAGAACGAGAGCGAGGATAAAGGCTATCTTAACGAGAAAGAGCGTATTAATACCGTATCTAAGAAGTATGTCGCTACTATAGAGTATAAGAGAGTAAAAACTCTACTAATCGCGAGGAGTATATCGAGAAGCGTACTATAGCGTACTACGTACTACGTACTATATACAAATAAGTCGAGTCGAGTAGTATAGTATCTATACTAATATATCTAAGTATCTAAGTATCTAATATTACCGTCTCGTCGTTATAGGTAGTATATATAAGGATAGTAAGCTACTAAAATCCCTCTAGTATAGTTACTATTATATCGATAAGTAGTCTATATAGACTCGTCGTTATAGCCGACGTTATTATAGCGTACTATATAAGAATAAGATAGTACGATAACTCTATCTCGTTATACGTAGGTTAGTATTATTCTATATATAAGGAAAGAAGAAGACAAGACAAGACGCGTATACTCTATATAATAATAGTATAATTGTTAGATTCGTTAGTATCTAGAAGGTACTTAGTAGTTAAGAATTAGATTAAGGAAGAAAGAAAAGGAAAATAGTTCCTCTTAAAGAAAGGAATAGAAAGCGTATAACTTATAAGTTATATTATATACTTATATATATAAGCGAGTAAATAAACAACTAAACTCGCTATAGTAAGTAAAGGGTAAACTAAACTTACTATAGCGAGTAAAGTCGATAGTAAATAGAGAATAAGAGATATATATATATATATATATATATTCTAAGTAATACGCGAACTCTATATAATACTATCTACTAGCCTAAGGGCTAGAGACAGCCCTTTTTTTAGAGAGAGGGGTAGTATTATATTACTACTAGTAGGCCTTATATAGACCTTATATAGAGCTCTACCTTAGTATAGCTTAGTATATACTCCTATCCTTTTTATCCTATCTTTATAGATACTTCGCTTCTTAGGTATTTAAGTATATACTACTTAACTCCTATATTATATCGAGCCTCTATTCTATTATACTCTTATATATATATAGTATATATCTTACTAACTTCTTATCTAGTCTTCTTTACCTCTCTATTATTAATACTACTTATTAAGTTATTAATTACGATATAGTTTTACCTACTCTCTATTTCTTTATAGTTAGAGTATATATATATATATATATATATAAATATAGGCCCCCCTCCTCTACTTTAGGTATACGTACCTTCCCTTCGGGGCTAGCGTACGTGCCGGCTAAGTAGCGACGAGGATGCCTATACCTACCAAACCAAATTTGCGAAATTCCGTGCGTTACGTAATCGATGATGAGGCAAGCTGTGAGGCACAGAGAGGCGGCCAACTGAACTTGAGAGATTGGCACTTGTCGGTCGTGGACGGCGGAGAGAAGGACGTCATATCGAACTTGTGAAACACCACGAATGATGTGGTGAAAATGCGTGCACCTTCTCTCCTTCCGCGGGATCCCAATATATAGGTCTGTGGTCGTCCTCGTCGACAAGGTCCTCGTCTCCCTCTTTCGCTGGCTCCTATGCGGTGCCTGCTCATGCTTGACAGCGATCCAACGCCTTTCTATGGACCGTGAGCAACACACTTTGCATCAAGCCGCGTGCAATCGATCAGTTAAAAGGGTGATACCTGCCAATGGTGAATGGGATGGGTTGCTTTCATCTGTGCCGTCTGCACTGTATCAGAGCTCTGTACGCTACGCCGCAGCGCCTACTGCCACAGTGACCAAAACACCGGAGCCGATCAAGTGAAAGATCGCAGCGTTGCGTCTCCCTGCAATTCTCCGCTGGAACAAGATGGCGAGACGGACAAAGTGGTTCCTTAGCAACAATGTTATGCAGAGTGTCAGACGCAGCCGGCTCTCGTCGGATGCGGTGTGAAGCCGAGTCACAAGCACATCAAGGCACGCAGGTGAAGTCACACCAGCATCATCTTTCAAAGCACCTGCTGCCCTACGTCTCTTTCTCATGCAATGTACCGTACCCATGGATGATGTACGATACCCGTCAAGATGCACTGCAAGTTTTGCCGTTCGATTCCATTCCATTACGGCCTCAAAGGCGTCTACATCTATAGACAGACACTGCAGGATCCATGCCGTTTAGTTATAAAACCCAAGCACCGCCCACCAAATGCTCAACGCCCGCGCTCAAGCGCACGACAGAAAAGAAGTCGCTTCGGCAAAGCCGGAAAAGCATGCGACGCGTATCATAAACCTCATGCCTCAGCTTTCAGTGCCCTCGCAAAGGCGGACACTTAGTCGCTGTCGTTTTCGACCTCCACCATGAGTGTCTTTCCTTTTGGCTCAATCTTCGCAGGCTTAACGCCGAGTCCATTCCTATTCCGGAAGAACATGACTTTGGCGTGCTCGCCCTGAGCGCCCTCGTTCGGCTCAACCCACTGGCACCACCGCGCGCTCTTGTACATGGCCTTGATGAAGCCAATTGGTCCACCCTGCACATCAGACCTGTAGTGTTGGCCCATGATCGGCTTGATCGCCTCGGTGGCCTCATCGGCGTTGTAGAAGGGGATGGTGGAGATGTAGTGGTGCAGAACATGAGTCTCGATGATGCCGTGGAAGAGGTGGCGGCCGATGAAGCCGAATTCGCGATCGATGGTGGCTGCGGCGCCGCGGGTGAAGTTCCAGGCTTCGCCGGAGTAGTGGGGGAGGGAGGGGTCGGTGTGTTGGAGGTAGGTGATTGCGACTGGTGAGGAAGGTTAGCAGGCTATCTTTTGCTCGATGTAAGAAATTGAGCTTACCGAGCCAGTGGTTGACCCAGAGGTATGGCAGGAAGTACCACACGAGCAAGTTCGTCCAGCCGTACGAGCGACCGACCAAAGCCAAGATGGTGCCGGTGATCAGGAGCCCGAGATCCGAAAGCAGAATAAGCTTCTCGTCCTTGCGCTCGTACAGCGGGCTGCTCGGCAAGAAGTGGCTCACGCTGAAATCACCGTTCTTCTTCCCGATACCCTTACCCTCCGGCTGCTTGGCATGGTAGTTGTGGCCGGTCACGTTCGCCACGAGGTAGTACGGCCATCCAACCAATTGCTGCGAGATCAAGTTTGTCGCAGTGTAGATGGGCGTCTCCTCCAACAGCTCGTGCATCTCGTGGAGAATAGCGCCGGTCTTGGTGGCGTGCTCCTCACGGGTGCGAGGCAGGAAAACCATGTCGCGCTCCATGTTGCCGGTGGCCTTGTGGTGCTTGCCGTGGCTGATCTTCCAGCTGAAGTACGGCACCAGGAGAGCGGAATGGCAGAACCAGCCGACGGTGTCGTTGAGGGTCTTGCTTGGTGAGAAGGACTGGTGACCGCACTCGTGGGCTAGGACCCAGAGGCCTGTGCCGAACAGGCCCTGGAGGAACGTGTAGCCGGCCCAGAGAGCTGCTCTGATCGGGTACGAAGGTACGTTCTCAGGCGTGCAGTAGGTGTTGAAGAGGTAGAAGGTGGTTGCTAAACAGGCGATATCTCTGGCGACGTAGCCGAGACCACGGACGCCGGAACGCTCGAAGCAGTGCTTAGGTATGGCATCTCTTATGTCCTTGATGGTGTAGTCTGGGAGCTTGAACTCGTTGCCGTAGGAGTCCATGAGTGCTTTCTCTGGGAGCTTCTGAAAGTCTTCGACTGAGCCGAGAGACGAAAGGGATGTTGACGATGCGGATGCGGTAGGGGAGTCGTCTGGTGTGCTAGCGTTGGAGCTGGAAGTGGTGGAGGGCGTAGAATCGACAGTAACGTTGCGTCTCATGGCCGCCCGTGGCGGGAGCGGCAAGGCTGTGGTGCTCATCGTGACTGGCGAAAAGAGAGGTTTGTTTGGAGGTGTTGTTTGATTGCAGTAAGAGCGATCGTGAAGAGGGTGGTAGTTGTCAGGTGTTGTTTGGTTTCGTTGAGCCTGATGTTTCTTGCTCAACTTGGCTGTTGGGATGTCTTTCAGATAGCAGTCCCCGCAAAATGAATGACGGTTCAATCAACTTGTGTTCGCACGAGGATGTATTCGCAACAGAGAGTGAGAGACTGTGGCGGTAGGTACAAGAAGACTTGAGAAGCGAGAGTGAAGGAGTGAACGTGGCTTTTGTGTACTTTCATACACCGCCGAAATTCTCCAGAGTCGCTGAGGGCGAGATCGACAACATTCTCGCGCTAGCCGACGATGGGCCAAGGAGCCACCAGCGGTACATTTCGAGACATCCCGTCTTTCCCCTTCCGTCACCATCCAAAACCAACATAAATGCAGTCGCCCTCTTCTGTTCCATCATGCTACAGCTGCTTGTCATCGTACATCCATTCAGAGCTTCGCAATGGCAGCTTTACGGCCGTTCAACACCAGAATTCCGTACCTGCGGCAAGATGCAGGGTCTTCACCACCCTGCGCCTTCCAGTACTAGCGCACCTTGGCGATGATGGGGCGATGCAAAAGGCCAGATTGTGGCTCGTGGCTGACCGAGGATGAGGGGAACTCTCACACCATGTAAAACCACCGAAGCGAAGCCGGCTTCGAGAAGAATGTCCAACAAATTCGACACATTTTACCCGGATACCAAGACGCTTCGCGTACATGGTGACGCAGCTCAAAGACGGCAGTGATCAGAGACGGTTGAGAGATAGGCACTCAACCTCTGTACAGCCAAAGTGCTACAAAGGCTGCGAGGCCCCAGTGTCGTGGTGATCATTCGCCTCACGATTGGCCGTTCAGCCACGCTCGACGGGAATGAGCTCGAGCTCGGTGTAAAGAGGTACGGTACGCATGTGAACGCATGTGAAAGCGCACATGCACGACATGAGATACCGATAAGGCGAGGAGCTCGAGCAGCGTGGCTTTCACGTGTAAGTACCATCGTACCTTCTCTTCAGCTGCCACCAACACAGTGGCCAAGCATGCTATCGACAACAAGCAGCTTCCTCTTTCGCTATATTTGTCTCGTTCAGCCGTTCATACATGCATCATACCTTGTGGTAATACTCTCCGTCAACCGCCAATGCCCGGCCAACCCCCAAAACCGCATCAGCCTCGTTGAAATGCTGCCATGCGACTCATCACTCATAACATGTTGAATCAAAGCCAAAACAAAAGCTCTCTCCATCCCTCTATGGCCTGTCGGGCCATAGCTCCTTAGCAACCTCCTGCACCAACCTCAACTTCGCAAACATCTTCTCCTCAGTCATACCTTCAGCTCCAATGGCGACACTGGCAAATCCACACTGCGGGCTGATACCGATGTTCTCCATTGCCTCCTTTTCACTCCTACCCTGGCCCTTCGCGATTATGGCCGCTGCCTGCTTCACCCTCTCCTTGATCAACTCCTTGTCCTCCATCTCCGGGTCCTTGGTCGTAACAACTCCGAGCACAACGTTCTTGTGGACAGGGAGGAAACGGAGAGGTTCGAAGCCGCCGGAGCGAGGGTTGTCGTATTCGAGGTAGAAGGTGTCGTAGTTGAGCGTCTTGAAGAATTGCTCGGCGATGGCTTCGTAGGAGCCTTCGGAGAAATGCATTGATTTCGAGAAATTGCCTGTCACAAGATGCGTTAGCAATGGTAAGTCTGCAGCTGAGAAGCATTCTATGACTGACCTCTGCAGATGTGCAATCCGACATGCATGTCCTCCGGCCGGTCTGCGATGCAGTCGTTGTGCGCCTTCAGGTAATCCTTGAACATCTTCTCCGTGTCCTCGCCGTCATCTCTCAGTCCCTTCAACATGTCATCCGAACAGAAGTATGCAAGAGTCGGGTCATCGATCTGCAAATTCCTCAAGCCCTCACCATACAGCGTCTTGATCTCCTGCCTATACGCGGCCGCCAGATCCGAGAAGAACTCCTCATCATTCTTGTACACATCCATGTTATAACATTTGCCCTTAGCTAACCGCAGGTGGAAGTAGCACGGAGGCGGCATAGTAAACTTGCACTCCCCCCACTGCTCCTTTGGCACACACTCCCTCAACAACTTCCAGTTGTCCAGGTACGGCGACTCCTTGTACTTGATCTTGCCCTCGCAGATAGCAGCCATGGGATACTGCTTCCCAGCCTTCTTCAGCGCAGCAATCGGTGCCGCGCTCAGACGGGCAAGATCCCATGGTACGGGCGAGACTTCCTTGAAACCCTCGAGTTTCTCGAAGAAGCCGGAGAAGTAGTATTTGCGGTCGAATTCTCCCGAGCAGAGGGCGCGGACGTTGTTGTCTTGCTGCTTCTTTACGATGTCTGAGATGGCTTTCTTTTGCGTGGAGCGCAGCTCTTCGGGAGAAATTTGTCCTGCGTCGGCTTTCTCTTGGGCCTCAGAGACGTAGGTGGGGCGGATGAGGGAGCCGATGTGGTCGGCGTGGAAGGGGAGTTTGGTTACTGGCATTTTGACTGGATGATACTGACAGAGATGGAAGGTACGATGTAAGAGATCAGATGGAAGAAATGGTCGTACTTACTCTTGATTCCTTGCGAATGGATACCATCTTCGGCACTTACCCACTCTGCCGTGTGGGCATAACTCGGGCAGCCCACTTTCGGGCAGGTCGTCTCTGCAAAGCGCTTGCGCCGACTGGGTATACAGCTGTAGAAACATCGAGGCTAATGCGTCATGCGTAGGGCGGCAATTGTGTGTAGGACGCAAAAGGCATGTCATGCGTTTTTGGGGCGGAATTTGACAGCTTGGGTCGGCAAGTGCGTTTGAATTTGCAGCCGAGGCGGCACAGCTTGAAACACGTGACCGTAACAAAACTGTACTGCACACATCACTGGATCATCTCAGGCGCATCTAGGCTTCGTGAGTATACTCCGACAGACTACGGATTTCGAAGAAGCCAGCCTCCATTTCGGCTGGCAGCACAGCTCATTCAGGTGCATTCGTCCACCCTCAGCCCATCCCGACAACTTCAGAAGCCTTCGAGTGGACTCTGTCGGACTACCAGTCCACCATCTCTGGCCTCATCTGCCATCTCGCCTACGCCTCCCTGCGAGGCTCTCCCAGTTGACCCCCTCTACCAAGCGTTCCGGCTCCACTGACTGATCCCACTGCTCACCATGTAGATACTGGCAGTCGTCGTAACCGCACTTAGCAAAGCAGCGGTAGTACACGCAGCTGTCTGGTTGATCGGCACAGTGATTGCAGGTCGTTCTGCCATCGCAAGTGCGACCGTTGTACCGACAATGTTCACACATTGGAGTTCGCTCGGGCTTTGTGCGTTTCGGCGGGCGGTAGCTCTCCACGGTCGTCGGTCGGCCTTCTCGTGGGCTTGATCGAGATTATGTGCTTCGGGCATGATGCTCAGGGGATGCGCTCCGCTTGCGAGTTACCGGTTGCTGATGCTGCTGCTGGTGTGACTCTCTCGCCGGCGTTGCGCTCCGCTTTCGAGCTTCGGACGGCTGTCGAGGTGGCTCAGTGCTAGCCTCGCTCGCTGTGGAATGATTAGCTTCCGGTCGTTCGACTATTGGCGTTCGATACCTACCAGGTTCTTGTGTCAAACATCGGTAGAAGTCAATATTCGCCTGCCGTGCCTCTTCTCGCTCCATAGAGGCGCTTCGATTTCGGGCCACGGACGGCCGCCGTGTCGTTTAGCTGCCTGCCGAGCTCGCTGTGGGATCATTCGGCTGCCGTGGCTGTTTCTCAGGCAACGCGCTCGGGTTTTGATCTACTGATGGCCGCTTTGTCGTATCGCTGCTTG
This sequence comes from Neocatenulostroma microsporum, assembly GCA_022814695.1. Classification (NCBI taxonomy): domain Eukaryota; kingdom Fungi; phylum Ascomycota; class Dothideomycetes; order Mycosphaerellales; family Teratosphaeriaceae; genus Neocatenulostroma; species Neocatenulostroma microsporum. Next base: position 8,738 of record JAKLLW010000147.1, read on the forward strand.
CCGAGCTCGCTGCGAGATGGGTCAGTCATTCATCGTCCATTGGGTGCGGTGAATCTACCTACCAGGCTCTTGTTTCGGCGTCGTCGTAGGCAGCTTTGCTTTCCGGTAGTCTTGCTGCTGTTGTCCCATGTCGACGGCTACCTGCTGCGCGTCTGCCAGCTCCTTCTTAAGTCGACTTATCTCTGCCGTAGCCAGACTTCGTTCGTGGGCGGCCGCGCGATAGAGCCTCTTCACGAGATCCCGCTGTTCTTGAGCGCCTTCGCCTGTCCAGGTAAGAGCATCGGCCATCAGCTCCATAATCAGAGCATTTGTATCGTTATTCGCCATGGCAGAGAGTTGTCGCAGGTCAGGTGGGCCGCCGTATGAGCTTGACGGTGCTTTGTGTTATGGAGAAGAAGTTGTCTCGAATCGTGTCTTATTATGCTACATCGGAACATCCGGAGAAAAGTGGGGCAACGTAGCCAGACGTGCCTTCCTCGATTGCAAAAGCGGGAGCAGCCATAAGCTTAAACGGTGACCCGGTAGCACTTCATGGCGCAAGTCTTTGCAAGATACGTTGTGTTCCAGCACATCCAGCTGTCCTAAAACACGCCATTTGATACGCTGGAAGTCCGTCCGAGACTCCTCACGGCGGTTCATTATTGTCGAGATCATCACCACCCGTAGTTGCCCGTTTCAGAGTGGCGGTGGCGTTGCCGTAGTAATTTGCGAGACCCTCCGTTTGCTTCCGTGATTCTCAACAATATTTAAGATCCTCATGTAAACAAAGCTCTCCCAAGCCACCTGAACACCCGCCACTCACCATGGGAGATATCTCGTCTCTAGCTACAACCGTAGCGACCCTGGCTGCACAAACCAGCCAGCTCCATGACCAATTGACAGCCACGAAGATCGAACTGCAAACATCTCGCACTGAGCAGAGGTCGCTAAAGCAGCACCTGGAGGCCGATCGGAGGCAAAATCGCAAACTCGAGAGCGAGAAGCAAGCATTCGCACAACAAATCCAGGCTCTCAAACTTGAGAATAAGAAACTTAGGCTGCAGTCTCGGAACCATCATACACCACCTGATAGTCTGGCAGGCTCGCCGGAGCGCAAGGACAGTCTACTTCAAGCGGAGAAGAAGTCGCAAGCCATGGCAGTTGCCCGAGAGAAAGCGAAACAGCTCGGAGGATTCGAGTTGCTTCCCAGAGAGAGCAAGTACTGGAGAGATATTTTCGAGGACCTACCGACACCTCAAGATAAGCTGAGTTTGAAGGATATTGCTGCGAAATGGCCACGTTCCAGCATGAAGGCAGTGGATCTCAGGCCGGGTACCGAATGGGAGTTGAGGAGCATTGTCCCAGAGACCGAGTGCACCGACCAGCAGCCGGAAGTGGACTTCGGCATACCGGACGATGCTGGTACTCCTGAGGATGTTGTGGAGTCTATCGAGACGGGCGGCCTCCCTATACCAACAGGCCCACGACGCTCGAGTGGAGAAAAGAGGAAACGCCAGCCATCGCGCCTCTCACCTAGCCACCCAGACTATAAGAGGAAAGCAATATGCGTCCACTGTTGGCGTACACGTGGCTTTTGCGACTTCTACGGGCAGTGCGGTACGTGTCGTATCGCTGGTGTACGATGTGTACGCAAGCGCTGTACTCTCGGACTTGGATGCAGGAACCCGCGGTGCCCGTGTCTACACCCTGGGCAATGGGACGAGGACGATGAGACGTGGATCGTGGAAGGCGGAGCGCTGCCGCGTCGAGACAGGTAGATATCTCCTTAGTGTCGACTGGGGACAGCATACCGAGAGGGCGGCCGGGGGATCATGGACGGAGGGAGGGACTAGCACGGGATGCGCGCCTCCATCTCGAGTAAGGCTGGTGGATAGTGTACCACGGCGGACGTTCGAGGGCGATGGGTCGAAGTTCTGGGCCGAGAGACTGGCTCAGGATACAGGCCTATATCCCGCGATCGTCTGAAGGCGTAGGGTAAGCGAGGGACGCCACGTAGGCTTGGGCTGACTGCAGCCGAGAGGAGACTACTGTCTGTCGAAGTGTAGAAGACTAGGAGTTGTAACAAAAAGATCGCGAGTCGCCTACGACGTTGCATCGCATGCTTTCACTTGCCATCTTGGGCCAAGTTGGCTAGGGTCGGTGACAATGGACATTGCCGTCCAAGGTCTCTAGCAGTTAAGACTGTTGCGAGACTTGGGAGAGCGAAGCAATGAACAAACTACGCTCACGCCCTTTGAAGATGGCCGCATGCCGCCTCTCGCACATTCAGTCACCGTAGCTCTCTAGACGGCGATCCAATGACCCATTGCGATGTGATCCCTTCTGGAGAGGCCGGCAATGTCCAATGTCACCCAGCCATGCCAGCGTGCTGGGCCGACCGCGGAAGCTGACAACCTCCGCACCTCATCCTCTCCAACCATCACAAACTCTTATCATGACCAGTAGCATTGACTATCTTAGCGGCGAGATAGCTATGCATGAACGCCTGCGACGGCCTGCTGCTTGCAGGAAAGTGCCTGGCGCTAGAACGACTAGATCGCGGTTCCTGCGGTGCTATGACGAACGAGGCAGGAACACAGGACGAAGCACAAAGCAAGGTAAGAAGCTGCTGGCCCGGCAGGTAAGTGCAACGGTGTTGTTTGCTTGCCTGAACATCTATCGTATTTCTTGTAAGAGTCCACCGCGCGCAAGATGAAGACTATCAATACAATCCTGGCTTCTGCCAGCTTGCTCGGCGCTGCTTATGCCCAGTTCGTTCCTGCTCCTACGGACCTCACGGCGACGACTGGCTTCCTTGACATACCTGTTCGCTACAAGGAAGTGCCAGAGGGCATCTGCGAGCTTACTCCGGGTGTGAAGAGCTACTCTGGTATGTCAAGCGGATGGAGAGCTTTGGGACGCCCCGGGACTGATGAGCACAGGTTATGTCGACATTGGAGAGAATGAGCACATTTTCTGGTAAGTATCCTGGCAGTAAAGCTCGTCCGAAGCACCTGCTGACTCCTACAGGTGGTTCTTCGAAGCCAGAAACCAAGATCCGCACACGGCACCACTCACAGTATGGATCAACGGCGGCCCAGGATCAAGCAGTATGATCGGTCTGTTTCAAGAGCTGGGTCCGTGTGGAGTCGACTACAACGGAGATGTCTACTACAACCCGTATTCCTGGAACAATGCCAGCAACATGATCTTCATCGATCATCCAGCGCAGGTCGGCTTCTCCTACTCCACCCCAGTGTCGGCATACACCTCTAGCTCTGGCAACATCGTCTCGCTACCGAACAACACATGCCCGGACTATGCTGCGGATCTTGCGTGCGGCACATACTCGTACCCAAATGAGACGGACACCGCGAACACCACACAGGCAGCGGCACCATCAATGTGGAGGACACTGCAAGGCTTCTTCGGAGCTTTCCCGCAGTACTCGCGCCATGAGTTCAACTTCGCAACAGAATCGTATGGAGGCCACTATGGTCCAGTGTTCAACGAGTACCTCGAAGAGCAGAACGCCTTGATCAAGGCGGGCAATCTGACAGGCGCACACTACATCAAGCTCAGTACCCTGCTCATTGGCAACGGCTGGTACGATCCGCTTGTGCAGTATCAAGCCTACTACAACTTCACTGTGTACGTATATCATCGTCGAGAAGCTTCCGAGTGACTCGTGCTAATCTGTATTACGACCGAACCAGCTTCCCCGGCAACACCTACGACTACGTACCGTTCAATGCCAGCACCGAGGCCAGGATGTACAACTCCCTATACGGACCTGGCAACTGCTATGACATGACAGTCGACTGCTACACCCGCGGTATCAACGAGATCTGCGCTGCGAGCGACAACTTCTGTGCCTACGAGGTCGAAGAAGTGCTGGACATTATTGCGAACAGAGACGAGTACGACGTCCGGGAGCTCATGCCTGATCCGTTTCCGTACGACTTCTTCACCGACTATCTCAACACACCAAAGGTGCAGCAAGCTGTCGGGGCCTTTGTCAACTACTCCGAGTTCTCGCCCACGGTCGGCGCTGCTTTCACTAGTACTGGCGACGACGATAGAGAGTCGAACACGATCGAAGATGTTCAGAAGTTGCTCAAGCAGGGCGTTTACGTTGTGTCGTATGCCGGTGATGCAGACTACAATTGCAACTGGCTAGGAGGACAAGTCGTCGCGGACCACATTGGAACTGAAGTCGGTCTCAGCAGCGCCGGCTACACCAACATCACCACCTCAGACGGTGTGGTTCACGGCCAGGTGAGGCAGAGCAGCAACTATGCCTTCGTCCGCATCTACGAAAGCGGGCACGAGGTACCCTTCTACCAGCCGGTAGTGGCGCTAGAGATGTTCGAGCGTGCTATCTGTGGCCAGGATATCGCGGATGGGACGTGCAGCTGGCATGGGTACAAGAGTGTTGGGACGCCGGAGAGCACTTATCGTGAGGGCAATGCTACGATCCAGTTCGAGGTACTGCCTGCGGATGCTACGTACAACACTACTACCAACATGCCCAACCCGACAAACGGTACGAACAGTACGAGCACGAAGAGAAGCTTAGGGCCGGAGAAGAAGTCGAAGAGGAGCAAGAGGTTGTTCAAGCCTATGTCGGAGAGTCAGAGGGCAAAGGTCAAGCCTAGGTACATTGGCTTCGGGAAGTAGGGTAGAAGGTAATAAGACATTGCGTGAGGCAAAGCGTTACTAGCAGTCAGAGCATCTGATGCTGGGCTCGAAATTGTTCCATAACCGCACGGACATACGGACAAGTGCATATGGGCCGTGCATCTAGCGGTGTGTAGTGCCTTCTGCGTCCGTTTGTTCTCCCACCTCACCTTCCACCGTGGCTTTTTACTCCACCTTGACTTACGGCTTCCTTGACAGCCTTCTGAGCTTTCACCCAACCTCCATAGATAGCGGACGCGGCCGTTAGCCAACGTTAGTCAGCTGATACCGCTGTGCATAGCTTGTTGCTGGCTTCTGTTTCGAAGCAGATGAACGCTCGCAGGCAAGTGCCTATTAGCAACCATACAGAAGCTCTGAGCAATGCTGATGAGATTGTAGCGCTCACCTTACCTTATCCACCCGGTCCATTCAACGCACTCGAGACCTCCCGGCCGACCACGATGGACGACAACAAAGATGCTACCACGCTCGTGCTAGACATGAAGAGAATCGCCGGCCACAAAAACAACAAGGACAGCTGCAAGAAAGCCACCGACCTCCTGGGAGTGCTTATGTGGTCGGGACCGGGTCCTGTGCGTGCCCTCCCTGATGGAACCACGCCCAACGAACGTCCGTCAGGATTCGCCTATCCTCATCGCTCCTCTGGCTCTATCGCCGGTGGCTCGAGTTACAGCAATGGCAATAGGATTCCCGGCAGTCCACCGAAACTCCAGCAGCTGCAAGAGTCGCCCATCAACCGCCGTCGCCCACATAGCACACGCGACGGGCCGCCACCTGCTAAGCGCCAGCGCACAACAACCATCAAGATCACTAGCCAACTGACGTGCGGTAACTGCTTGATGCGTGGCCTCGACTGCAATGGCCAGGCAAAGTGCAACCACTGCAAGGAGATCTGCGTCTATCACGAATGCTATGCAAAGGACGCATGCAACAACGTTCAGTGCACTAGAATCCATCCAGATCAGTATGTACAAGGAGATGACAGCGGTGTATTGTACATTATTCAGTGGGACGTAAACAAGCCATCTCGCTGAGCGGTGATAGACTAGAGGCTACGTTATACATCACCGGAGCTTCAATAGCGGTATGCTGCGGTCGAGATGGATGGCTGCGAACAAAGCGTGGGAGCGCAAGCTTGGGTATATTGGTTATGACGACGGGGGTAGCAAGTACCAAGTTTCCAGTATGGCCAGGAGTTCCGCATGATTAGCGCCCTTGATGATGGGCTTGAAATCAGTCCACCTCAGAACTTCATCCAATGGACTATGCCGCTCGAATTCTCACGCAGACAAGCCTATTGGCGATCCATGAACAAGTAGAAGGTGAAGCCTAGGTATACTGGCTTTGAGAACTAGGGTAGGAAGGGAGGCAAACCTAGCGAGGCGTGAGTTTGCGCTCAATCAACACCTTTGTTATCGGAATGAACGATCCCATACGAAACCTGGTGATTTTGGAAATTGCCGTTCTTAGGCATACTGACTTTGGGCATTGCCGTTCTAGGTAAGAGGCAAGCGCAACTACCCGCAGGCCACGAGGGAGCCAAACCACCAACTCGATACGCTGTCCGCTTTCTTCGGGAATAACTGCCTGTCGTCCCGCGGTCGCGATGCCTTAATTGCCCTCTAGAAGACGGTACAGCATCACTTAAGACTTGCTGGCTTTTCGAGCGGGCGACGACTCCTCTCAATATCGCCAAGTTTTGCATGTGAAAGCGTGCACGTACATTGTTTGGGACGTGCACCTTCCGCGGTTCTGGTACCTTCCGTCTTCGTTTGCTCACCGGTCTCCGTCTGCTTCACCTTCACCGCGCGACATCGCATGCATCCTTGACATGCTGGAGAGCACCTCGGTAATCTAGCACCTTCACGCCCGGACAGAGATTTCACTGCTGTGAAAGACGTCTATGCAACAAACACATAGAGCTAGTCCACAGTAGCAGCGAAAGGAGCTTTGGACACATTCTCTTAGCTCATCAGGACTTTCAAAGCACCTCCGGAGTGTGCTCTGCGACATTGCGACTACCATCGACACCGAGAAGAACATCGCTCTCGGCAGTAACACAACCCAGGTCGCCATGGCGGACGGCAGAACCAAGGAGCTGGGCGTCTTGCTCACTGAATTGATGGCGCTTGCTCCGGAGTTGGAGGGCGATAGTACTGCTAGGCTCCAAGGTACGTAAGCCCCTGGAGGCCGTCTAAGACTCCTCCGGCCGCCGGACACTTTCTGAGACGTTCGCTAACCTTTACGCCCATCGCTGTTAGGTATGGTGGAGTGGCTGATGGCAGACGTCCGTAAGGAGCAGCGTGCTTTCGGAGCAGAATGCAAGACTCTCGCGAAAGCGGTAGAGGATGGGAAGGTAGGAGGTGCCCCGGAGGTCCCAGAGGGCGCGGCCATAGCGAAGGAGAAACACGACCGAGATCGCAGCAAGGCTCTTGAGAACTTTTACGACCTAGCCGATGATTGCGCAGACGTGCAGGCAAGCGACATCAGGAAGATTCTGAGACTGTTGCCGGCAGCTATCAAGTCTGAGCGGGTGAAAGGCGAGTCGAAGGTGAAACGCCTAAGGGCCGAGCTTACAGATCTCCAACATGCCACACCGACCCATGACAGCCTAGGAGCGCCTCCGGACAATGCAGCAAAGACTACAGATAAGGACGATCGGCAGCACGCTCAGAGGCAGAACGGGCAACAGCAAGGTCGACCGCAAGGATCTCTCCAGGAAGTTGCGGGACAAAGCGTCTTGACGGCCAATTCGTACGGTGCGAGCAGAGCTGTCGAGGAGGAGAAACTCGCAATTGCAGCCGAGAAGCGCTCGACGACCAACAAGGAGCCCAGGCCGCAGCAATCTAACGTCGAGCAAAAGCGCGAGACACGGCCCGTCTACGTCGTCAACCAGGCGAAGAACAACTCGCCGCTCGTCCCACGTAAAGCAAGTATCCGAGCTCCGCCTAGGCAGTACGATGACAGCGAGAGTCTGCAGTCCCCTTCGAACACCTATGGACACCAGACAGCCAATGGGAAGAAGCCTCCAGCAGATGTAGACAATGAGGAGCGGCAGGACGTACAGAGACAGGTTGGAAAGAGCACCAGTAGCGGTGTACCAACCTGCTTCTTCTGGTACCACGACGGGATATGCGCAAAGTCCAATGATCCGACGCATCTCAGAGAATTTCTCCATGCAATGACCGACCCACCAGCTGTCATCAGGCCACCACCACGCTACAAGCATGCTCCTGAGTCTTGCGGCCTCAAGTATTGTGCGGAGTACGTTCGGCGCCGCGCAGACTTAGATAGGCGGGAGGCGGAGGAGCAGGCCGCTCGCAACGCCGCGAGACCAATCGCCCCAGAGAGGGTCCCGAAACGCAGTACGTCCAGGCTCACGTACCCGGCACGGGAGGCAAGAGAGCGAACGTCCCCGACCAAGCCGCTCAGTTCAACTCATCTGCCGCGCACTCAGACACCACCAAGCAATTCTCGCCAACAGGAGATCCAACATCTGCAGAAACAACTAGACACACTCATGACGAGTCAACGCCAGGGGCGGAATGAAGTGCAGCCGCCAACCGGTCCGGCTTCCATGCGCAACCAGGATGGCATGGCATCACCGCCAGCTAAACGCCAACGTGTCATCACTATGCCCGTCGCCGCTCATCTGACATGCGGACGCTGCAAGAAGCACGGGCTGGATTGCAACGGTCAACCACGATGCAACAACTGCAAGACTTTGTGTGTGTACCACCCGTGCGCAGGGGGAGATGCATGCAAAGATTCGACGTGCACCAGGATTCACCCAGACCAGGAGAAGGATATTGGCCAAGGCCCGCAGTATGCTGTCCAGGGCAAGAACATCAGCACTGCGGCTCCTCGATCTAGGGTCGGTCCGTACTACCAGCAGGGCGGTCACCATTACTAGGCCATACAGGCAGGCAGGCAGTGGAAAGAGAACGGAAGAGCGTGAGATGGATGAGAACCAGGAACACATCTGGCGGACGTTGATCCTGGGATGTGCAGCTGGAAGGGAGTATATCCCAGCAGATTCGAGACGCTATAATAGAGCTTAGGCGGCTTCTGGGCTGCTGAGCGGATGTGACGAGGATTGCGATGTAGTTTTGTGGGCGTTCGGAAAGAGGTCGCTGCGCATGTGACACATGGGCGGTGTGACTGTGTAATAGCTTGAAGTACGATACTTGCGGATAGGTTATCATGTCCCTCAACCTGCTTCTGCTCCTCGTAGTGCAATCACCGATCCATCCAGTGACCGAGCCCAATTGCTCGTACCCAGGAACATTGCCACACCGCCATCCAGTAGATGTCTTTCCCGCCGCAATAGACCGCAACGACGCACTTCATTGCTCAGAGCATAGTCGCGACTTCGATACAACCTTTGAGCGAAGGCGGATGCTTCAGCAAAGGTCTGGTCCTCCAGTACGTCATTAATGACCCAGAGTCCCTTGCACGTGTGGTGGGCAGCGGGCAGAGGCTGTCAGCTGACCGTCGGAGGCGATCAAAATATTGATTGAAAGGTGGCCTATTTCCTTAAGCAGCTACGGAGCAAGAGGCTGGAACGGGAACTGTTCCCGAGAGGAAGAGCGGGCTTGGCTAGAGCTTGCCATCTCGCTCGCGTGTGGCAAGTCGTTGGCGTTCTGACCCTGTAGGCTGGCGGACCGCAGTGTGGCAGCCTCAGAACCCTGGAAGACTGTGTCCTGCACCATACGCTGCTGCTGGACTTCGGTATTGACCGATCCTTGAGGCGCAGGAGCATGTTCATCAGTGTCAATGCTCTGATCTTGCGTCCAGACTGCTTCTGTGATTGTGTTCGATGCTGCGGTGTTCGTGTTGTAAAACAGGTTGGCGTTGTGTGCATTGATGTGAAAGACTGATGTGCTCGCAGGTTGCGTCTGAGCATCACGACGTGCCTCGTGAACGGGACGCTGGCCACGCAGTTCGCCGACTTGCTCCTGCCAGAGCGCGACTCTGAGCTCGGCTTGTTGCTGAGCACTTCTAGCCTTGCTAGTCGCCTCCCTGGCTTCGCGCAGCTGGGCCTCTACTCCCATCAGCTTCTGGGAAGAAGATTGCTGTTGCTCTTCCATCGCAGACTTCATGCTGTCTCTTTCAGATTTCAAGCGCTTGGCCTGGCCAGGTGTAATGCAACATTTCTCGCCTTTTGCCGGTTCCCTTTGGACCCTGTCCCGGGCAGTCCTTTTGAACACGGAGATCTGTGACCTTGCACTTGCGAGTTTGCGGTTGGCATCGTCACGTTCGGTGCGTAATTCTTCTGCATGGCTGACACTCAAATCGTGTTTCTCGGCTTCGGACTTCGCCAGCTGAGTACGCAGTGAATTGAGATCGCTCGCCGCCGGGGCATCAGCTTCTTCCAGCCGTCGCTCTAGGTTCTGCACTGTCTGTCGTAGCTCCATCTCTCTGCTCATTGCAACAAGCGTCTCGGCATCTTTCTCCGATAGCTCATTGCTTACGACCTCAAATCGAGACTTCAAGGCCTGAACCTCACTCTCAAGCTCATCGGTTCTTGTGCGTTCGACCTGCAACTCCGCCCTGTTCACGGCACTCGTCTCCGTTGTGTGCTCAAGTGTAGAGCTCAAGTTACGCCTGTCCGTTTCACAGACCTCCAGACGCGCCTCAGCATCTTGCTTTTCACACGCTAAGCCTGCGACCCTTTGCCGTTCCTCGTCGAGCATATGTGTGAGGCCACTCTTCTCATCTTCGCTTGACTGCCACCGTGCCCAGATGTCCCGATTCGAATCCGCGAGTACGTCCCTGGTCTCCCTGGTCTCCTTCAGTTCAACCTGCATACTCGCCTTCTCGACATTAGCAGACTGCAGCTGACTTCGAAGTTGGATCTGCGTGGCTTCGGACGCGCTGAACTGCTCTTGGGCACTCAGGAAGCGGTCCCGTACAAGGTCGTAATCTGTCCGCTTGCTTTGGATCTCGGAGTGTGCTTTCTCCAGCTGTTCCTTCAAGAGGTCGTTGGACTCCCGTGTGTGTGCCAGACCCGTTTCACTTGACTTCAAGCGCGCTCCCAGGTCTTGCTCCGAGGCCATGAGCACCTGGAAGGCTCCTTCACGCTTGCGTAAGATCGCCTCCAGCATACCCTTCGCAGCTGTCGTAAAGGCCAGCTTAGTTCGAAGGTACACTCGTCGTTCGTGGGACATCTCCAGCTTCGTATCGCGACCCTGCAGGTCGCTCTGAAGTATGCGGCAGTCCTCTTGGAGTTTCTCGTTCTCGGCACGGACTTCTCGCAGATGTCTTTCAAGGTGGACAGCGGACTCCCGCGACTGCGCGAGATCGGTCTTGGACCTCTCGAGATCAAAGCACAGAGCACTGTGTTTGGCGCGGTCATGATCCTCACGCAGACGGCAATTTTTTCGAAGTCCTTCGTTTCCCGTGCGAGCCATTTGCAGCTGTTCCTCCAGATGCTCCGTAGTCTGCCGCGAATGATCATAATCTGCTTTGGTCGTTTTATACTTGGAAAGGAGTGCATCGTACTCTACGCGGCCTTGTTTCATGTCAGTCTTGAGTACCTCATGCTCGAACCACTCAGCCTCAAAGCGCCTCTCAAACTCCCATGCCTGCCCTTCCGTATTCGTCTGTTTCTCGGCAAGTCGACTGCATTCAATGGTTTGCTCATCCAGCTGAGCTTCTAAGGCCTTCTTACTCACTCGCTCTGAGCGTAGCTTCTTGAGTACACTGACAAGACGCTTCCTAGCATCGATCCACTCTTTGCGAAGTCTCCTAGCTCTGGTACCGATCTCTAATCGCCGCTTTGCCGCTACGGTCCTGTAGGCTTCCTCAGCACGCCGCGCATCTCGCTGCTTCCCAGCTAGCTCCTTTCGCAGTCGCATTACTCGACTATCCGATTCCCGTGCCTGCTTCGCCTTTTCCTGCTCCGCTATATTCGCTCGTTGTAGAGTCTCATTCAACTGTATCTGCAGGCCTTCAGTCTCTGCTACTCTGTCCTGTGTCCCGCCGTCCCTTTCCCTCGCCTCCTTAAGCATATCCCACGCATCCAGTACATCTCCCAACCTGCCGTCTTGAGCGCAAAGTATCTCATAGCTGCACTGCCGCCTCAAATCATGATTTAGCTTAGGTAGGCAAGCACAAGCGTACGCTCCTTTGTCGTTCCGTCCATGACCACAGTGGCGAGGTGGATTGTCCAGCTTGTTTGTCCACCATAAGAGCCTGATCGCAGCATCTAGCTCGTGTACGATCCAGAGTAGGAAGGCGTCTACAGGGTCCGTATCCGTGATATTTGTCACAGACAAGAAGTCCTGCTGCGATTGTACAGCCCCGGCCGTATGTTTATTGAAGGCTCTGTGTAGACGGCGTTTAAGTCTGTCTATCTCTTCTTGAGTCGCCATAATCGTATCCTTCTTAGCTGGTAGTGATTGTGAGCTCGTAATGAAGGCGATGTACACGCAAGTAGTTAGTGTTGGACGCAGCAGAACGCTATGAACGCAAGCAAAGAAACAGGAAAAGCATCACTACCTTGACGAGATCCTTAGACCCATTGCATGGTTCATCTGTACGGCGCAGGAGACGTATCACTTTTTAGTGATGGACCAGGAAGCTGCATGGGTCTGTGTAACGCATTGAGAGCGGAAGAAGTCACAGGAGCTCGTCGGCAAAAGTTGCCTCGCATGTGAAGCTCTCCACCGTGCATCCACTGATCCACTGCTTGCAACTTGCACATCCTCTTCAACATCCTCTTTCCCTTCGTACAACCCAAGAGTGATACTGAGAGCAAGACACCATGGCCGAAAAAGACCTACACACCACCATCTACGAGCTGGAGGAAGATACCTGGCGAGCCCTCAAGAAGTCGGGGTCGGCCATGGTACCCTACATCACGAAAGACTGCATCATGCAATTTCCCATGGGAGTGAAGTTGACCGACAAGACCGAGCCGTCGGTGGAAGACGTACTGCACTCCAAGAACTTCATACCTTGGAAAAGCTTCAAGTTGAGCAAGGTGGATGTAACGCCTGTGGGCGAGAACGGCGCGGTCATTAGCTATATGGCAAGAGCGACGAGGCCACCGACGGAGGGCGATGATAGCGATGTGGAGTTTGAGGCGCTGTGCTCGAGTGTGTGGAGGTTGGAGGGGGAGGAGTGGAATATGTGCTTTCATCAGCAGACGCTTACGGCGTGAAGAGGGACCGGCTATGGGGCTTCGCCTGGGGAGATGATAGATGTTGGCATACTTGCAGAAGTAGCATATCCCCGACCCTCGCGATGGCCAGGGGGACGTATGTGCGGCGTCAAGCGCTTCGGTAGCTTCAGCGATGCAGCGATGAGCAAGCTACGAGCACATGCCCCTTTACTGCAGCAATTGAGTGAAAGAATTGGCCCCGAAACCCTTGAGCATGGCGACGTTGTCCGTCCAGGTCTGTTGTTGCTTGGCGCATTCAATCCGACTGGGACGTTCCTTCCTCATCTACTTGACTGCGGGGAGCTCGGCACGGGCGGGATCCTAGTCTCACAGGCAACTCTGCTCTTCTGACCTGCCCACTTCACGTCAACAGTTCGCCTCAGAAACTCGCCTCACCAAACGCTTTGATTCACAACACCATACACTTTCAGTCGTCATCACAATGTCGATCAAGAAGAACAAAGCCGAAATCAAAGATCTTGCGGAGAAGCTCGCGGACAGGTCGCCAAACGGTGGATTCCCAGAGCTGGCGAAGGCTGCCCAAGGCGTCGCTAAGGCCGTCGCTCGGTTCAGTGTCACTGCCGCCGATGACGCAAAAACCATTGACAGGCTTGAGAAGAGAATAGCTGCGCTGGAGACGGAGAATGCTGCGTTGAAGCGTAAAGACAAGGCCTCCAAGGCCGTGTTGAGTAAGCCAAAACGGCATCATGCTACCTGCGCAAGGCTGACCACTACCAGACGAAGCAAGCACCAAGGCAGACAAGCGAAGGGGGCAGAGGCAGAGGAAGAGGCAGAGGCAGCAGCAGCATGCTACCGGTCCCCAGGCGATCTCCGCCAACAACGTCCCACTTGGAGGCAACACAGCGAACACCAATGCGCCGGGCAGCACTGCAACGACGGGAGCCCCGACGTGCCCTGCTGCAGTGCGCTCAACCGCCACGCCATTCATCCCCGCGGTGCCAGCCACTGCTACGATGCCGAAGGCAGCCCCGGTTCCGACCATGCCACCAGTGACAGCCGCTACTGCGATCCCAAAGCCAGCCCTCGTGCCACTGCCAGCCAAGCCAGTCTTCGTGCCATTGCCAGCCTCCCTGCCCACTCTAGCTCCAATCACGGGTGGTGGGAACAAGCGTAAGCTACTGCTTGAATACAACGATGAGGACGCCGGGCCATCATCGAAGGCGCCGAAGCTTGACTACGGACCTCCAGTCTCTGGCCGGCCTGCTAAGTCCATCAACGGGGTCAGCACTGCCTCCACGCAGCTGAAGCAGGTACGATGCGTTCCTACATGTTTGAGCAAGACCCCCATTGACCATGCCACAGCTTCCCACTTTGACGAACTCCTTCGACGCTGCTCGCGACCTTGACTTGGCTATGCAAAAAGCCATGAAGGTAGAGGAGAACGATGATTCGGTTCTTTGAGCGCTTCGAACCAGACCAAACCAAATCGCTGCTGTTGGCGTGCCTGATGTACGCTGGTGGCAAATGATTTCCAAGAAAACCACAGCTCGCACAAGCGGGGCGCGCCTACTGGATGTATGGCATGCAGGGAGATGGAAAGAGGAACAGATGCGTGCACGACTATGTGGCAAACCACACGCTGTGCATGGACACCGTAGCCACCGAGAAACATGCAAGGACTTCAAACGCATTACCAAGCTTCTTTCACCTTCAGTCACGTTGGATGATGATCTCTCATAAGCAACGTCAGTCGGAAGTCTCTGGGGCTGCTCACGGCGGCCGCCCGAAGCAGCTGCGAACGCGGTGCTCGCGTTACACCATGCGTATAGTCACAGATGCAGCTGGAATCACGTTGAGAAGGCTTTGCAGTGCAAGTGACCGCTCATTCGTAATCTCAGCCGCCTCCTTCGCTCTCGGAGAGCCGTAACCGGCCCGAATGCTGTGGCTTGGCGCAGCCGGCCGCCTCATCGTATCGCACTTGAAGCTGTAGTTCATAACACCGTTGTATACAGATGATGTGGGGATATAGAGATTGCCAAGCAGCCTCCGAGGAGCTGAATGATATCCATATTGGCGTGGTCGGAAGGTACAGGGACCTCGGTAGGTAGTACGGAGCAGATCGGAGAATGCGGGATGGAGGGGCATTTCGTGGAGGTACGGTCTCCGTTGTCGGTAGATTGTCACCTGTGACGGAGATGCCGTATATGTATATAGGTCGAAGTACTTGTTGTTGCTGAGAGAGGCTCTGGAACTGTTGTTTTGCTGCATTTTGATTGATAGCATACAGATCGACGTCACTAGAGCTTGGACCACGTAGCTTTTTGTGTAAGACCCCGCCAGCCCACTTCCACCAAAACCAAAAGCTCAACAGACATCAAAAAGCAAGAGATCCCTCCTGATACAACAAGACAGGAATTGCAAACCCGTACGGAGCATCAGACTTGAGAAGACGAGAACATACGCTGAAATTGGGAACAGATACCACAACTGAACGAACAGCAGAGAAAAAGTCACAATGGTTGTCAAGGTATGCAAAGCTAGCAACACAGGCAGCGCTGGAGTCGATCTCCATGAGCTACAGTACTGCACTGAGCGCTCGAGACATTCGTCTTCCGAGGCGACCACGAGCAGCTCTCGAGGAGATCGATGCGCTGCTCTGTCCCTTTGCACCGCCGGAAGACCTTGGTTTACTGACAATGGCTTAGGTCGGTATCAACGGTTTCGGCCGCATCGGTCGTATTGTCTTCCGCAACGCGTAAGTACTGATGTGAGCGCGTTACGAGAGATCATGGCTGACATGCTGTAGGGTCGAGCACCAGGACATCGACATCGTCGCCTGCAATGACCCCTTCATCGAGCCCCACTACGCCGTAAGTCCGCCCTTTGCCGGTCTCCCAGTCATACGAAAAAGAGCTGCGACGAACGGGATACATGTATGCTGACTGCTATGACGCGCAGGCCTACATGCTCAAGTACGACTCCACCCACGGAATGTTCAAGGGCACCGTCGAGGTCGACGGCAAGGACCTGACGGTCAACGGCAAGAAGGTCCGCTTCTACACCGAGAAGGACCCAGCCAACATCCCGTGGAGCGAGACCGGCGCCGACTACATCGTCGAGTCCACCGGTGTCTTCACCACCACCGAGAAGGCCCAGGCACACTTGAAGGGCGGCGCGAAGAAGGTCGTCATCTCCGCCCCATCCGCCGACGCTCCCATGTTCGTCATGGGCGTCAACAACAAGGAGTACAAGAGCGACATCCCGGTCGTCTCCAACGCTTCCTGCACCACCAACTGCTTGGCTCCGCTCGCCAAGGTCATGCACGACAAGTACACCATCATCGAGGGTCTGATGACTACCATCCACTCCTACACCGCCACGCAGAAGACCGTCGACGGCCCATCCGCAAAGGACTGGCGTGGTGGCCGCACGGCCGCCCAGAACATCATCCCGTCTTCCACTGGTGCTGCCAAGGCTGTCGGCAAGGTCATCCCGGACCTCAACGGCAAGCTCACTGGCATGTCCATGCGTGTGCCGACCGCCAACGTCTCCGTTGTGGACCTGACCTGCCGTATCGAGAAGGGTGCTTCGTACGAGGAGATCAAGAAGACCATGCAGGAGGCCGCCAACGGCGAGCTCAAGGGTGAGTTCCATCTTCGAAAGTTGATTTCGTTTTCAGCATACTGATCTGGACTTACAGGCATTCTCGCCTACACCGAGGACGAAATCGTCTCATCTGACATGTGCGGCAACGAGAACTCCTCCATCTTCGACGCCAAGGCCGGTATCTCCCTCAACAACAACTTCGTCAAGCTCGTTTCGTGGTACGACAATGAGTGGGGCTACTCCCGCCGTGTGCTCGACCTCCTGAGCTACATGGCCAAGGTTGACGGTGCCCACTAAGCGATCTCTAGCCTACAAAAAGGATATTGAGGCGTGGAGACTGGCTCCAGCGGCCATGCGACTGCTACAGGCGCGGGGATATGCGATATGAGGATGAGGAATGCTTAGCTTCAGATAGCTCATAGTATGACTACGTGCGATATCCTGCCTCGTTCTCCACTGCTCGATGTGAATTCCCGTGCCCATCTCAAGTAGACCCCAGGAGGAGAGATAGAACACTGAAGCTGCACATTGAAGAGAAAGTGGTCAAGTGCATGGCGGAAGTAGGGTATGTGATACACATTTGTTACCCTAGCGATTGCGAATTTCGATGCGACCCTACTGTCGGCGGCAGTCACCCTTGGTGTATGAACGAGTATGTAGTGAACACCTGCCGATGATATTAACGCAGCAGAAAGAAGGCCGGAAGCAGAAGGCACGCTTCGGAGCATGGCTTCTCCGAGCCTCGGCTCCTCGGCTGGTCGCGCCTATCTAGCGCGTTAGGATTCGAGTGAAGTCCCACTTCCACCATCGCATAGTGTGATCTTCTTTCTCATCAGGTTCTCCATCATGCGCGCAAGCGTCCGGTAGCCATGTCCGCAGCATCACGCCTTCCAGCCATCGCCGGCACCCTCAGCCTGGGAGCGCTCATAGCCGGCCTCACCTCCCTACCTTCGGTCCGAGACTACATCGCTAGATACCTAGGCGCGACTGCGTCGAAGAATATGTGGAAGATTACAGCACTGGCCTTCGCGCTCGCGAATTTCAAGAACCTGCCTGGCGTGTGGCATGTACGTCTTCGGACACCGCAGATGTACAGCTCGCATGCTGATATGCAGGGCAGATACGAGTCCTTAGAGGCATCTTCTACCAATTATACCTCCAGCCTACACCTCAGCAGCCCAAACACCTCTTCGCACCTCTCATAACCTCCTCCCGTAATTCTCTCTACGATTGCGATTACAACTTCCACAAGAGCAATAGCACGTACTTCGCCGATCTCGATGTCGCTCGAGCGCATACGGTAGGCTGCTTGATCCGTACCGGACTCGCACGGCTAAACAGAGGAGATGAGGATGGTTTGCCGACAGAGACGCAAACCGCAAAGGGATCATACTTCGTCGCTCTAGGAGCCGTGAGCTGTTTCTTTCAGCGACAGATCGAGCCGTTACAGCAGTTCGAGATATACACGCGAGTACTGAGCTGGGATCGGAAATGGTTATATCTGGTCAGTCACATCGTGAAGAAGGGAGCTATCAAGCCGGACAGCTATGTGCTGCAGCCTTGGAAGAAGAGCAAGCGAAGAGACGGGGGTGTGAAGCAGGAAGAGGAGGATCTTTCGAAACACGTTTTTGCTACTAGTGTAGCGAGGTATGTGTTCAAGAAGGGACGGCTGACGATCAATCCGGAGATTGTGCTGGAGCGGTCGAGGTTGTTGCCTGCGAGGCCTGAGGGGGTTGGGTTTCCGCCGAGGGCTGAGGCTTCGAGCGATGCTACGCCTGCGACTGTGCCAGCGACACCAGCGACGGGTGGCGGGCTGCTGAGCCTAGAGGCGGCGGCCACGGAGATCAGCTCGAACTTGGGTGATTATGCGGAACACGTTGGCTCAGAGAAGAAAGCCGAAGACGACGAGTGGTCGTGGGAGGATATGGAGAACGAGCGGTTGCGTGGTCTCAAGCTTGCCGTGCACTTCGACAAGCTGAGCGCTGTGCACAACGAGATACGGGCGGGAGAGGTTCTCGGTCAGTATGGCGACTATTGGTGAAGGCCGGGCTGTAAGATATGATTGGAATCGACGCGTAGATGAGTTGGAAATGATACCCGCAATGTAAAGAACAGAGAGGACTAGTATACATGGACAAGGCCCGCTTAAAAAGCGACGTTGTCTCCAGATTGGGAAGTTGCCGCCTTCTGGGTCGTTCCTTCCCTTTGCGCAAGTATGACGCCACGCTCAGGCGACAACTTTGCAAACTCGTTCATTGCAACTTAGACCTTGGCCATCTCGCGCTCCTCCAACCTTCACAGGCCTACTTCGACGGCCTACTCCAACGGCCTCCCAAACACTGGACAACCCAACAACCTCATGGCGACTGCTGTCGACAGAGTCCTCGGGACTGCAGAGCTTCTCGAGCAAACTCTGCTGCACGCACAACCACGCGATCTGCTCGTACATCAGCGAGTATCGCAATCCTGGAAGAACGCCATCAAGGCATCAAAGCGCTTGCAGGAAATTCTCTTTCTCCGGCCGCAAGCTCCGACCAAGGCACGGGTACCCAGGCCCCGGAGCGCAGTCGTTGCCCAGCCACCTTCAAACCTTTCCGACGCCGGCGCATTGGCACCGGTCGGCGAGATCGGCCGTTCGAACACTAAGCATCGAGTCACTGCTACGATGAACAACATGCTCCTGTCCCGCTCGCCAAACAAGCTGCATTCCAGCGAAGCCAAGTTCTACCTTTTTACAGACCCACCGGCGGGCTTAGCATTCGCCAATGTTGGCCGTGATGACAGCCAGCAATATTCAACAAGCAAAGCCATGCTTCTCTCGCAGCCACCATGTCGGAGCATCGAGATCTGGCTATTGTCAGCGGAGACATCTTCACAAGGTCTCCGAAGGCTAGCCCAGGTGACGTCCTTTTCGAGCAAGACGGGCGTGACGTTTGGCGAAGTGATTGAGAATGTGCGCGAGACAGTCACCAGATTTGAATGGGGATACGAGGCGGTCTGCGATGAGGTCATGCTAGCGATGAGAGATGTCATGTTTGCTGAGGGGTGAGCAGATATTAATGAGTGGTCTGTGGGTAGCTCTGCAGCTAGGGGTGGAAATATTTGAGTTCGGGGATGCGGTGAAGCGGTGGGTGCGGTGAAGCGATCACGGATGCGGCAACGACATGAAATTGCCACCCGCTTGGACTGCACACATCTTACAGCGGCTGCAATGTTGAGGTTTCTCATTTCATTGCACCTTTGCACTGTTCCATCAACAATGCTGTGATCATACCGGGCAAACGTGACCATTGGCCCTCCGCCCAGCCCTCCACCACTCTCGACATATTTATGGACGAAGTGCGCTTACAGTCTAGTCTTGCCCCGTGCCGAAGCACATTCCGCCGAGATTCAGAGATAAATCCGAGCAGAATGCCGCATTCCTCACATCCTCATCGAATAAGTGCCGCAATGTGACTCCGACCGTGTCTTCACGAGCCCGCCTGCCCACACTCATAGAACTTGGTCATCCGTCCGGCACGGCATTGAAGCCAGATGTTTCGACCTTCTGGCTGGGTGGTTGAGTAAGGAAACCGCTCAACATTTGTTTGTTGGCCACTTACAATACTTCGAGATAGAGGTAAGCGAGGCCGCGGGACATGGCTATGGATCGTGATTGCGAGCGCGCCCTGGAGACGCTATGCTGAGCGAACGAAGGCACCAACAGCATCCGGTGTTTCGCTGTAATTGATCTCTGGCCTACACATCAACGCTCTTCACGGCCATCTTCTCCATTCCAAAGGCATCTTCAGCCGACTTCTCAATGCCTTCCATATTCGGGTGTGTAGTATGGTAGCCCGGCTCCACCGTTCTGCCGCCCTTGGATCTGAGAACACCGCCGGTGATGCCGCCCTTCTCGAATAAGTGGTCGATGTCTTCGAGCTGGAGTCTGCTGGTCTCGGGAAAGAAGCAGTAGACGATGGGGATCTGCGCAGTGTTGTTGTTGTCAGCGAGGGCTCCATGATTTCCGTGGTGGATGCCTACCCAACAAGCGCTGAAGACAGCAAAGATGATGAACGTCCGCCAACCGATACTATTAATAGCAATCGGCGTGATCTGGACTACGGTGAAGACACACATCCAGTTTATGAACCCTCCAAAAGCTTGCCCTCTTGACCGTATCCGCGTAGTCGTCACCTCGCTTGGATAGAACCACGGTATAGGCAGCCAACCGAAACCTATGAAGATCTGGAACAAGAAGATCATGGCTATAGCTCCGTACGAGGCTCTAAGCGAGCCAACGCTAAGCAGAATTGAGGTCATGGCGAAGCAGAAGCAGAGTCCCGCTGCTGACCACATCAAGAGCGTACGGCGGCCGAAGCGGTCGACGACGAAGAGAGGTATCACGGAACCGGCCAGGTACGTGAGGGATGTACAACCTCCGAGGATAAGCGCGAGGTTCCGGGACAGGCCTACGGCGTTGGTATACACTACGGGGGCATAGTAATTTATCATGTTGGCACCCGTGAATTGCTGCATCAGGTTCACCATTCCGCAAAGTATCAGTCGCCGGAGGTTCTGGATCTTGCCGCCCTTCATCAGCTCGCTATACCGGAAAGGACCGCCAGCCGATTCAATCTCAATGGATGACTCGATCTGTCGTTGTAGGAAGACCACTTCTTCGTCGTCGGGAGTGGCGTCCTTCGAGTGTAGGCGGGCGAGAGTGAGACCAGCTTCGGAGACCCGACCCTTCTCGATGAGCCACCTTGGCGTCTCAGGCAGGAACAGCATCTGTAGGACAAGAAAGACGGCGAAGAAGGCCTGGAACTACTTGGGCGATTGAGGTCAGCAAGTCACATGGATTGAGCGTATAAAGTTGCGAGAATTGACCTACGCTGATAGGAAAGCGCCATTGGACGCCGCCGGAGACGAAGGACAAGCCATAGTCAAGCCTGGTATCCCCGTCAGTATTCTTCCGTGTCTGATCCGACGACACGAGTGCTCACCAGTAGGCAATACAAAGTCCAACGATCGTCACGGTACCCTGAGCACATAGCAGCATGCCTCGTATCTCCGGTCGAGCGAACTCTGATTGATATGCCGGTACAGTCGACGAGTTGAAGCCGTTACCAATGCCAGTCACGATTCGACCGACCAGGAATTGTGCCAGAGTGTTCGACGAACCGAGCAGTATCGTGCCGACTATCATCGTACTTCCACCCGCAAGTATCATGGCCTTACGCCCAAAGTGTTCGCCATAGGCAAAGCAGAAGAGACAACCTGCTGCGCATCCGATGTCGTATATACTCGTGATGATGCCTTGCATGGTAGGCCCTGGGTTGCCGAATTGCGCAGCGAATGCGTTATCTGCACCAACCAGTCCGCTCATGACTCCTTGGTCGTATCCTAGGAGTAGGAAGGCTTGACATGATGCCGCTGGAAGAAGTTAGATCAGCAATACTAGAACTTGTGTCGACTTCAAGCCTACCTGTGACTGCCCAATGCAGCCAACGGCCTTTCAAACCAACAGTCGTCGAACGGAAGCCCATGATGTCCAGATCGAATCGACTCGACACAAGCGGGCGGATGAGGCGTCAGTCATTGTGACAAGACGGTAGTATATACTCACAGACAGATGCATGTTTTTATGAATGGTCCACATTCACCTGCCCAGGCAGACCTCGAGACCACACGGAGGTGGAGAGTGCGTGTGGGGAAGTGACGATCATTTTGTGGCTTTCGGCGGGATACATACCACAATGGTACAATGTCTCGGTGTAAAGACTACCGAGAGTGGCTTCCGAGAGCGCTGGCCACTCTCTGGCAACAACCCTTCTGTCTTTGCACCAGATTGCCTACAGTAGGGAGGTTTTGCAGCTCCTGCCGGCAACGACCGCGTCAAAACGAACGGGGCGGACCTCCCGACAGTCTTTCTTCTTTCGTTGCGTAGGAGGGCAGATCTGCTAGGGTTGTATACCCTTACGAGTCATCGCGATCTTGTCGTCGTCGCCAGCGCAAAGCAGGTATCGATCTCCGAACCTGCGACAGCGATCTGCGTGCTAGAGCGGAGTACAAGGGCGCGGAGCGAGCATTTTGGGAAGAGATCATCTTGCGGTATACTCTTTTGGGCTGTGCACTCGCGCTTAACGAGGTGTACGAGATCGTACACCTTGGCTGCCAAGAGTTTGTCCCGAGTGCAGATTCCTACCCTATACGGCATGGATAAGCATAGGGATATCGATAGACAAGGGCTCGATATAGGCACCTTGCAAGTGCCTTTAGCATCCGCTGGATGCCTTACGCCTCACTCTTTCAGGTCTGCCGCTTGTCGCGGTCGTTGCCGGCAGGAGCTGCAAAACCTCCCTAGTTACGGGCGTTCAGCCTACGGCAAGAGAAAACGCCCAAAGTATTGTTCGAGCTCCAGCACCGTATCCGCACCCAGGGCACACATGGTGCCCACCCACCCGTCAGGGCGAAGAACCACAACGGCACCCTGTTGTGTGTCTATCCCATAACGGCTGTGAGCGCTGTGCTGTGCATCATCGAAGAACACTCGGCCTTGGGGCTCGTGGCCAAGCACTTCATAAGCGCCGGGAACCTGCTTGCCCAAGAGTGTGAGGTAGTCGACGAGACCTGCAGGTTGATCAGCTTTCGAGTCAACTTGTGACATGACCTTGTCATTTGAGGCGTGCCGCGTACCTGCGTCTCGCAAGCCAGTCAATACAGTCGAAGACGTAGTTGTGTGGAAGAAGGCTCGTTCAGAATCGTATGCCTCTCCAACAAAGAGAAGGACGTAGAAGACGGCAACGTTCGGCGTCTGTACAATCAGCCTCGTCTTATCGAACGTCCCAGGCTTGATCATCGTCACATCAGGTGCCCGCTTGCCACTACGGACAGCTGTGAGTTCATCAGCGGGCTTGAGTGACCCTTCGATGCTCAGTATATTTTTCTGGTCCAGCTCGTAGAAGATGCCCAGCCCAGAACTGAACGTGCCTGCTTCAGCCATCACTCCCCCTAGGATCTCGTGCACATCAGCAGCGGGATCACCAGTCCAACCTTCAGGTAAGCGATTGGTCATCAGTCGGCTGATGTCTTTGTCGTATTGGATCAGCTTCTGAACGTTTGGTCTCCGCTCTGCTTCGTACGTCTCCAGGATTGTTGGATTCGCAATGCCACGTAGCACAAGGCTCAATTTCCAGCTGAGGTTAACAGCATCGTGAAGCCCAGTGTTCATGCCTTGCGCTGCGCCCGATGAGTGGGTGTGACATGCGTCTCCAGCCAGGAAGACACAGTCCTCCACGAAGAAGCTCTTCGCTACCCGTTGACCAACCGAATAGATCGTCCACCAGTCGATCTTTTCGAACCCCAGACTGAACGGCTTCACAGCAGCGACCGCTTCCTTGACCGCAGCAGCTTCGTCGAATACATCATAAGCTTTCGCCCGCTCCTCGGTGAACGCATAGCCGATTCTAGTCGCACCATGATCGAGAGCGGCCCAGAGCACGTTACCGTGGGTTGGGGATTCGATCGAGCAGTAAGTGCGAGGCTTAGGAAGGCTTGTCTTGGCCGGTCCATCTATTCTGACCCCTGCCGAAGAGAATGAGCATCAACCAATTCTCTCGGATGCATGTTGTACTCATAGGTGCTTACATCGGTCTTCGCTTGTAGAACCTTCGAAGGGTATGTTGAGCATGCGGCGAATTGATGAGCGGCCACCATCCGCGCCAATGAGGTATTTGCATCTGATCGTCGAGGTGCGCTGCGTCTTCGGGTCCGATAGCGTGGCGGTGACTCTGTGTTGGCCAGGATCAACGGTCTTGTCAACTTCAGCCGCCTGTAAGTCCGTAGGTGCTTCGACTTCCACTCCCAAATTCTTCAACGCCTTCCTGAAGATATCTTCCGAGTACTTCTGCCTCAGAACGAGTGCAAAGTCCCATGCAGTGTCCTTCATCGTCTCCATGAACGACCAACCTCTGCCTCGGACTTCCTCGCCCTTCGAGTTGTACGCCACCGTTTCCCGGCAAGCGAAGCACTGCTGGGCGAGCTCATCCGCCAACCCCAGCTGGTCAAGCATCTCGCTGGATCGTGGGAAGAGAGTGATGGCCCGGCCATAGGCGTCCTGCTGGGTAGCTTTGGCATTTTTGTCAATTATGGCCACTGAGACACCACCAAAACGTGCAAGCTGGTATGCTGTGATGAGGCCTACAGGTCCGGCTCCGACTACGAGAACGTCAACGAGCCGAGTGTCTGAAGCCATGGCCGTCATCGAGGGCCACAGAGGAATCAATGATTGCGGCGAGAGAAGGCTCCCATACCATCAAAAGCATAAGGCCAACAGTACATCTACAAGGCCGCCGTAATGTTCCACTTACGGCTCATGCATGCAGATAGGCCTTCTCCGATAAGCCTCCTGAAGGCAGTCGAAGCGGATCATGCCCGGAGGCCGAGGGCATCGCAGAGCTCTTACCGCAAAGATGGATCAGCCTGTATCATTAGCTGGGTTTGGAGAGAAGCCTAGCAACAAATTGGAGTGGAGGGTGATACGAAGGTAACAAGAGAGCATCGCGGTTGAGACAAGAGGGTGCTTACGTAAAATAGCGCGCCGTTCCAGAGTTCACGATAAGAACGCGATAGGCAGGTGCGTGCATCGCCGAATCACCGGCGCCGACGACATTATAGCAGCCTGCATTGTGCAGCTCTTCTCATAACAAAGGACGCTGAAGATGAAGAGCTACACTCAAAGCTACAGCAGGCCGCGAGTTGCCCACTGCAAGCATGGCCACCGTCTACGACCTCCTGATCATCAACGGCCTCGTGGTAACACATGAAGAAGTCAAGGAAGCAGACATTGCTATCAAAGGCGAAAAGGTCGCCGTCGTAGCCGCTCGGGGTGGCCTCAAGAATGCCAAAACAGCAAAGACCATCGATGCCGAAGGCGCGTACATCACTCCCGGAGGCGTTGATGCCCACGTCCACCTACAGGAGCCTCCGCTCTTCGGGAAGGGTTCCAGCGCAGACACCTTTGAGACCGGCAGCCGGTCAGCGATATGCGGCGGTACGACGAGCATCATTGTCTTCGCTCCCCAGACCAAGAACGAAGACACCTTGCTTGACACGCTGAAGACCACACATGCCAAAGCGGACGGGAAATGCTATAGCGACTACTCCTTCCACCTACTCGTCGCAAATCCTTCCGAGAACGCTCTGTCGGAGTTCCCGGCCTTGAGAGACGCCGGTATCTCAAGCCTGAAAATCTACATGACCTATGCCGCGCTGCAGCTCAACGATGGCCAGATCCTGGACGTTCTTCTCGCGGCTCGCCAGCACGGCATCACTACCATGATCCACGCTGAGAATAACGATCTCATACTCTGGATGACGGCGCAACTGGAGAAGCGAAAGATGTTCCAGCCAAAGTACCATGCTACCTCTCACCCGGCTATGGCAGAGATCGAAGCAACTTACCGTGCTATCTGTTTGTCGGAATTCATCGACGCTCCCATACTTCTGGTCCACATTTCATCTCCGGCAGCGGCGAAGCATATCAAGGACGCGCAAGATAGAGGTCTACCAGTCCACGCGGAGACTTGTCCGCAATATCTGTTCTTAACGAAGGCCGACCTGGACAAGCCTGGCTTTGAAGGTGCGAAGTGCGTTTGTTCTCCACCGCCTCGCGAAAGCGAGCAAGACCATGAGGGCATTTGGCGTGGCTTGGAGGACGGCACTTTCACGGTATTGAGCTCGGATCACTGCCCATTCTTGTATGACGATAGCACGACTGGAAAGAAGACGTGCATCACCGATGAATACCCGGAGGGTCACTTCAAGTATATCCCCAACGGCTGCCCAGGTGTGGAGACACGCTTATCGCTTGCGATGAGCGCTGGCCGACTGGAGCCGACGAAGTTTGTCGAAGTGACATCGACTAATGCCGCGAAGCTGTATGGTTGCTTTCTAAGGAAAGGGGCCTTCGTCCCTGACGAGAGTGATGCAGATATCGTGATCTGGTATCCACAGGACAAGCTGGAACCGTTTCAGCTGAAGAACGATATGCTGCATCATAACGTCGACTATACTCCTTACAAAGGCAAGACTTTCAAGCAATGGCCTCGGTATACCATCCTGCGAGGTCGGGTTATGTGGGACAGAGACAATGGCGGTCTCCTTGGCAAAGCTGGGCAGGGCACGTTCTTGCACAGAGGTCCGAGTACACTGAAGGGAAGTCTGAGCGATGAGCCGTGGGACATTCGAGGTTTCTAAGCCACTCAACGCTATACCGGGCTGTACGATGAGCCTATCGTCAAGCGTCGACTACCGTTCATATCATAATTCCTTTGAAAGAGCGGCGGCCACTCTCCACACCCATGCATCTAGAAGTAGCTCACACCAGCCTCGCCGCCAGGAGCAATGACTCCGCTATCGCCCTTCCCAAACCTCACGTTCTCCCGCTTCCAAGAGTCATCGTTCGGCCAATGCGGGTTTGGGCGTGTGATGTAATTGCCAGTCTCCGGGTTTAGCACGACTTCGTAGGGTCCAGAGTCAGAAATCGACTTGCGTTTCTCCTTCTCTTCCGAGGGTGTATGAAGATGGGAAGGATGCTTGAGGACGTCGACGATGCTACGCCTCTTGCCATTGCTATTGCCTTGCTTCACCGCCTCAAGATCGCTGACATGATGGCTATTGCGACGTTCGTTCTCTTCGGCCGCAAGTTGGACGTCCTCTCCGGGAAGAGAAGGGCGGGAGTTCTGTCCACTGTGACGGCTGCCAGCGGTCTTGTTGATGTCCAAGCCAAGTTCGTGCATGACTTCCTCGCGCGACATGTCGGTCTGTGGTAGTTCGGTGGCGAGCTTTGAGTGCTGCTTGAGCAGAGGCTGCGTGTGTGAATCTGTTGGCGTCTGCATTGCGGGTGATAGTCTTTAGTGATGTTGTGTGAAAGCGAAGGGTTGACAGATGAATCTGCTGGCTTCCCTCGTCATACTGCTATGGGAGGAATACTTGCAGCCTGGGCGGTTGACTCTTATATACACTCGGAAGCAGTCACTCGACGCAGGCGTCTATTCTTACCCACTCATCAATCTCACCATCGCTCGCATCAAGGCTCATCTCATTGGTGCGCATGTCGCATCGCAGGGCGAAGCATGGACAAGCATTGCATAGCTGTTGATCTCGCAAGGCTTGGTGTGGATCTTGCCCTATGTTGCAACAGTTATGCGGTACCATGCCGACCGTACCGTACATCCCGAAGCCTTCTCGCTTGCGCTTAATATGCCATTGGACGGCTTGGCGACACTTGGGGGCTGTGTCCGGGACTGAGATGGCAGTTGCAGCATGTCGCTAGCCCCGTTCACGAGCACTCTTTGCAAGCTCAACGATGAGAGGCCAATCGCCTGTCACAGCGATGCCCACACATAGGCAGCTGCCCATAGAGAGCTCTTGGGGGCTGATATTGATGATCCCCTGCATGAAGCATGGCTTGCTAGGCGCGACAAAGCTGCATCGGCGGCATTAGCCATCGCATTGTCACTGCACCGCAGCACAGCCCACCACAGGCGGCATTCGTGACGGCCACTGAAAGTGCAGATAAGAGCCACGTGGGCAGCAACCTTGTGTCGCCTAAGTGTATAGCCGTATGACCTTTCTTACCCGCGGACCTGCTAGCACCACGGGCATCATATCCAACCCACGACCTTACCGTCTGCTCTAGCACACTCAATCCTAACATTTCCCAGCAAACGGACTTTGCACACTTGCGAAGCCTTGCGGACATGCCTTGCCCAACGCCGCACTTCCGCTCCGCATATAACACACCTTCGCTTCCACGCACGCCGTACACGTACAATTCGTCGTCATCCCACTGGTTTTGCCCTCATAGGTATTGAATGTGTTCACCAGTTCTGGCCTTGTCTCCATAGCCTCCGTGACGCGGTGCCAGAATGTTCCGTTCAAAGGTGCATCCTCTGGCCAGTTCGCAGCAGGCCCATATGCTTCTCGAGTGCTGTACTCGAACTGGAAAGTCGGGCCATGCGAGCTGTTCGCCAATGAAGGGAAAGACGAGACGTCTGCATACCAGGTATACGCTTCGTAGATATCAAAGCTCCCGGTGTCGACCTCGTACATTCTGAAGCCACTGTTCAGATTCGTCAACGGCGTTACACTCGGCCCCACCCAGCCTGTGTTCAACGCGGTCTCGGCGCTCATGTTCGTGCCGTTGTTGGCATAGTATATCATTACCTCGTCTTCATGCGTATGGCCGAAGAAGACGTTTGCGATCACATGCGGGCTGTAGCGGTCCACGATCTGGTAGAATAGATTGGTGGGGTTCTGGAGAGGGTTGCTGCCGTCCCAACCGCTCAAGACGTGCCCGAAGAGCCAGACTCGCTCGCCTGCGTCTTCGGCGGCTTGGAGCTCTTGGATCATGAAGGCAAAGGTGCCACTGACGTCTGGGTTGGAAGTGTTGATGTAGTTGAGGAAGTTGGCTACGCAGACACAAAAGGATCAGCATGTACCCATGATAAAAGCGCCCCGATCTTGCGGACGAGAGGAGGCTTACAGTGGTACCAGAAATCAGTGTTGAAAGTGATCATCCTCAACCCATAATGGTTCTTCACACTATACGCTCCGTAGTGCAGTCTCGCGGTCTCAGCAGCCGTACTGTTGATCCACCCCTCATGTTGCCACAAGCCTGCGACATGGTCGTAGTTCCAGCTCATTTGCATGCTAAGGTTGCCGGGTAAGCTATGCGGCGCATCGATGGCTTCTGGGTTGGTATCGTGGTTCCCGAGGACTGGAAATACCGGGCCGGTGATGTACTTCTTGAACATACTGTAGATCGAGTCTTCAGCGTACTCGGTATACGCTCTGCTCAACTCAGTCTGTGGGTCGTGCGATACTAAGTCGCCTGTGTATACCGTCCAAGCAAGCGGATTATCTTTCGAGGTGCCTGTAAGCGGCCCAACAGCCTGGAGTGCGGCGAGACCTAGATCGTAAGGCGTATCACACTCGAAGTAGCCGTACAAAGGAGCTGGATACGAGACCTGCCCAATGGGCAGAGCGGCGTTGTCGACGTTGCTTCTGCAGCACAAGCCTGACGTGCAGTTGCCCTCTGAGCCCACCTTGTATCGCGGATCGAGATGGAAGTCAGACATGTGCAGAACTTTGACTCTCTTCCCGCTGGCAGCAGGTTTCGTAGCGTTGGCTGGCTTAGGCTTCGGAAACCAATCGCTTGTGTTCAGCGGCGAGACGGCTGGCATCGGACAGAACGTGCTGCTTAGGCTGTTGCAGATGTACTGCCCGTCCAGGCCGCTCACATCCGCAAGAGCAAGTACCTGCGTCCAGATAGCGCCGAACGTCGCAGCTTTGAAGTCCTCCTCGCAAGTAGAAGCCGAGTGGAAACCAGAGCTCGTGCAGAGCTGGACCATTGCGTCCGGGACCAAGGCCGGTGCGAGCTGCGCTGCGCTCTTGGCAACCGAGAGAGCAGCGATACATTTACTGCAGTTGCCGGAGATGAAGGAGCCATTGATGATCTCGCTGACCTGCTGGACGACGCTGTTGATCACTGCTGTCTGGCCTGAGCTGGAGAGGTTGGCAATCGGTCGCGGGAGGTAGACGGGATCTGGGTCGTTATCCGGGATCGTATCTGGGTTGGTAAGGTTCAGTGGGTAGGTGATGTTCAGCACTGGATCGTAGAGTGCTGGTTGCGGTTCCTGCCCGGACGGAACTGGGTAGTAAGACGAGAACGCTGAGGTAGGAAACCCAGCTGGTGCAACATAGGATGAAGCACCTGGCATGCCACTGCTTGCTGCTCCTCCGCCGCCATAGCTAGCTTGGGCGAAGGTGTATTGAGCGAGCAGCGGCGCAATAGCCATGAGGCTACAGATCGTTGCCATTGCGAGGAAGGTCGAAAGCAAGACTGCTTCCGGAGATCGAACAGAAGGCATCTGGCTCGGCGGCCATGCCTACGCTTATACCTTCACGCCATCATCGTTCACGGCACGGTAGTGCAATCCTTCCGTAGCCATGGTGCTTTTGGCATGAACGAACCGTCATACAGACCTTCCCAGCAAGCTTGAGCATGCTTACCAGACCACGTTTTCTGCATGGTGTCGTCTTTCCTGCTGTTCCTGGCAAGAATTGCTGCAGGTACAGGCCAAGAGATGCCGCTTGCGAAGGTACAGAAGGAGTTCGTCAGTGTCCAATGGCAGAAGGAAGGAGGCGCACGAGGTCTTGAAGGTCGTTCCGTCTCATCTCTTGGCACTTTCGCCTCCTCTCCTCCGACGATGATGCATCCACCTCAGGCCTCCAGCATGTCACGATGAATAGAGTTGTCGACTGCATATGTTCCGTAGGTGATCCATTGAGTAAGACTGGTCTCTCCTTCATCAAGTATTTCCTTCTATCTACCAACCAAGACTCCATTACCACTACCTTACTCTCGTAGAGTCGAGGCGTTTCAAAACAGTCGCAATGGCAGCAACAATTTCCCAAAACTACAGCATGCAGCCACGAGCTTCCACTGAAACAGATCGCCGCCATCTTCTCGCAGACGGCGACAGCATAGCGCCCTCAGACTCGGCGTCTGTCATAACTGACATTACCGCTACGGACGGGGATCGTACACCTCGGGCCCGCTCACCAGCACCCTCCTCAATCCAACAAGACTCTAGACACAGGATACCCGCAAATGGGAACGAGCGGCGAGACACCATAGCCGACCCCTCAACAGTACCCGCCCCGTACAAAGGCTTCCCGTCAGAAGCCCACTACCTAGCAGCCTTGCATCAATGGGCAGAAAGTAAGAAGTACCTTGAAACAACAGACACGGGTCTTATGGGGTTCTACGGTCAAACATCTATGGAGGAGTATGCTAGTCGGCCTGCACAGGACTTTGGCATCAAGAAGAAGTGGAGGGCGAGGAGGGAAGCGAAGAAGATGGAGAAGCAAGAAGCAAAGACTGGCAGTGGGAGGAGGAACACGCTGGCTTGAGGGCTTTCGTGAATCACGCACATTAGACGCTGATATCAAGAGGCATTGGTTGCACATGCATGATCTGGTTAGCATTGGCTGCAATGGCACCTGCATCAGCCAGACTCATGGGATGGCGCTGGGTATAGATGAACGAACTTGCATATACATGTACGAATGTAACGACGTGTATGATTCGATGTAAATTCTGATGATCCGACCTGACGACACTCATCATCTACCTCTGCACTGTATCACATTCCGTACACGTTACTCGATGATGTCCGGCTTCATCCACTTCAATTTCCGCTCCTTCAATGCTGATATGAGCACCGCAGCTGCGCTTTCGACAACGCTTCACGTCCCGTAGGACGCGGCCGACACGTGCAAGATCCGTCGCTTCCGCCAGTGCCTTTTCTGCGCTCTTTGCCCGGTCTTCCTGTCCGCACCTCTTCAGATACTCATCGTGAAGCTGATCCTGCATATCCCTGGAGCCCTTCCTAGCAGGCTCATAGCGAGCCTGCTCAACTGATATCTGGACGGCGAGGGCTGCAATGAGGTCGACCATGAATTCCGCAGATGTCGGGTTTGCCTCACTCATGGCTGCTTTGAAGTCATCGTTCTGTGACAGAGTATCGATATGAAGGACAGCAGCTTCGACTGTTGCCTCACGCAGGTCGGAGTGGACGTGTGCCGGGAGCTGGTAGATCTCACTTACGACGTGGGAGAATTCGTGATTGTCCCAGCCGTCTTTTGCGGCTTGTTTGAACTTGCGCAGAGCGAGTGTCTGAAGATCAGGGATGTCGTAGAAGGCCGCGATGCCGTGGACATGGACGTGTGCGATGAGTGTGTCCGCGAGAGTCCAGTTCTCTTCCTCGGCTTCCTCCACGGCAGTGACCGCCACTTCCACCTTGGACCCAGGTCCCAGAGCAGTCGGCTCTGGCTCCGTGTTAGTACCATTGCCTGGCGTTGGAAGCGCATCGATGGCGGTGCGAGATGGCTTCTGGTCCTCGTCATTATCATCGGACGACGGTCCAAATGCTGACCTGGCTGGCGAAGTGGACTCCGCCGACTGGTCGCTCTGGCTTCCTGCGTCTTCCGTGGACTCCTCTGTGGTCTCCGTGACAGTCAATGGCAGGCGTATATCCACATCGTACTCCCGCATGTGGATAAAAGATACCATCCTGGCTACCGTCTGCGCCTCATAATGCTCATGTTGGATGATACGCGTCTGACCCTCTTTGAAACGACCGTCGAACAGCTTCGCCAGCCCTGCAGCATTCCGTCTCACGACTGACAGCCGGAGATCGAACTTATGGTCTTCGCAGATGATGCTGCAGTCTGATGGGCCGCGGTAATAGGTGCTGCTGATACTGGGATACATTGCCTCTGATTGGGCGGCGGACGGGAGAGCGTGACACGCTGAAGTGCGCCTTATGAGCCATAGGTCAAGTTTGCTGGCCCATCAGGAACAAAGGGGGCGCTTACAGAGTGAACGCAGCAAGACTTGGTGACCCTGAGCCTTGCCAGCTTTCTCCTCCGACACAAGCAGTATTGTAGCCCTTGTATAGGCCCGGCGAGCTGTCCTAGGTAGAGGAGATCCTCGACGAGAACAATCGGTTCCTTCAATGCTCCTGAAATTGATCTGTGGCTCTCAAGCAGCCGTAGCGACTGCTCGACGGCGGGGAGCGATGTGCGATCGTGAGATCTGACTATTGGAAAGCGAGAATCTCGTTCGCGAAGTGATCATGCACAGGTCAAGTGTCCCAATGCGTTTCGACGGGCATGGGAGCCCAGAAGATCTGGCTACTCGGCAACATAGTCAATCAATCCAAAGTCCACATTCCTCGCCAGTGCCTGCACATACTCCCAGCTCACCGCAGGTCCAACCCTCCATTTTCCACCAGCCTCTAATGGATCACTACCGCCTATGCCACCACCCCTGACCAGCAGTCTGAGGCTCGCCAACGTAGCAATCTGCGTATATACGTCTATGCCACATCTGACATCGTGTGGTAGTATCGCATGCATGATGGCCATCAGCCGGTCTAGCGTGAAAGCTGAAGCACCCAGTAGAGGCCTAGGTATCTGACGCTTCTGACTCGGCCGTCCACCGCCTGAGCGGGCTGTGCCGCCACCCTTCTTGCGGCGCTTGCGCTCGGTGGCTTTCATGAAGTACAGCGCATCCAGCCTGGCCGGGTTGAAGGAGGCGAGATACGCGGCGATGAGGAGCCATTTGGCGTAGTAGGGTAGCTCCTGCTCGTGCTTGCGTCGCTTGGCCGCGGCTGAGTCAGACGCAGCAGACGCCGACGGCGCGAGTATGCTGTCAAGTAGTATGCTCTCGTCCTGGAACAACCTCCGCTGAGCCACCAGCAAGCGACTGAAGTCCCGCGTACCGAAGTCGCCTTTGATGATAGGTGCTACAAACGGTCGCCATAGCTTGTGGCATACATCATGGAAGGCTGCCAGGTCGCGAGCAGCATTTTGGGCAAGAGAGTCCCAGACTGCGGCGCAGAATCTGGGCCAGAGCCAGGCTTTGTCTTCTTCGTGCACTTCGTCGTCGTAATCGAGCTCTTCTGGCGGCGCTTCGACGAAGATGTCGGCGGGCTTCTGCGAGAGGATATGGATGGACTGATTGCGGGTGTAGGGTGGGAAATGGACATGTGGAGTGCCTGTCTGGTGGAGGAAGCGCGGTGCTGGATGCTGTACCATGAGGACTGTAGTAAGACCAGGCACCATCTCCCCTAAGCGCGCAAAAGCTGGCAGGAGAGTTGGTGGTGCCTCTCGCTGCTTGTCCACGCCGTCGAATACCAATATCAACTGCTGTTGCTTGTCGAGTAAACGTTGCAGACGCACCACGAGCGCACTGATATTCTCGCATCGCCCGTCGTATGTTCGGTTCTCGCCCTCGCCCTCCTGTTTCTCATCTTGCAGGGCTCCATGGACTGCGGCTACCGTTCGTTCAAGCAGGTGTCTCCCAGTCACGCATTCCCGACATTGGACTATCACGTGTCGCAGATTGTTTGCTTCGAGGTATGCTTTGGTCACGCCGCTCTTACCAGTCGCATGCGGTCCGTATACGACGAATGTTGAAGGCCTTGGAAGTTTGGGCTGTGTCTGTCAGTGGGCCACTCACGAAGCGGACGTTTCTGCGCTTACCGAAAGTACGGCGTTTAGGTGACGCAGCTGTTGCTCTCTGCAAGGCCATTGCTCAATCAGTGACATTAGTACCTCGTTTGGCAGCTGTAGTAGGCCCATGTTGAGCGAGATGGTATAACTCGTTGGCGAAGTTGAACTTGCCAAAGTGGAAGGCGCGTCCCAGAAGACGCGATTAAGCTTTGCTGCAGGGTCGCTAGCGCCAAGTTTTCGAATCACTAGCGCCAGATTCCTGCCTGTTTAATTCGCTCCTCCGCACTTTGACATCCAAAGCCTTCACATGCAAAGTGAAAGAAGAAGTCACGAACGATGTTCGAGCAGTTGCGCTCTTTCCTTGTGAACAACGTGTTTGTTTGGATCTCACCCCCGTCCTTTCTCCGCAATGTCTTCAACTTCAACTTTCGACCTGCGCTGCACAGCGTCAGAGATACACCACACATGCGCCCGCCACAGCCGCAGACACGACACGACTCCAAGAGCCCACTGGGCCATGGCGAGCGTCCTCAGCCGAGGCGTGAGCGCATGGTGCAGCTGAAGACCAAGGAGGAATGCAGACAGGGCAACGAGACGATCAATGTCTGGACTGTGGAGCTGCCTAGTAAGTACGCAGAAGGGATCTTGAAGTACGTACCACCACCTCCCTGTGAATGTGGGCGTCAGTATGCTGACCGTCACCGCAGAGTCATCAAGCAGAACATCGAAGGCCAAGACGCCATTGACCTTCAACATCTACGCCGCTTCGCCAAGCCGAAGTACCTTCCGCAACATGTCATCGGCGAGCGCAACCTGGTCAAGGAGATGTACGCCGTGCCTCGTGAGTGGGAGTCGACACCGCCGGCCATGATGCAGGGCCCGAACGCAACGTGGGAGTGGTCTAACCCATCACGCCGCCGCAACGACACTCGCCCGCCAACGCTCTACCTGCTCGTCTGTCCATCCGACATCATCTCGCTGCGTGACCTGCACGACCTGATGATCCAGCACCCGCCGTTCAGTTCATCTGCGGATTCTTGGAGCTATCCGCTCGAGATCAAGGAGATCACTGTTCCGAAGCTGGCGCCTACCAGTCCCGTTCAAGCCGAGGATTGGTCCGAGACGTACTGGCCTACCTTCTACCGGAAGACCAACCCGTTCGGCGCACACCCTGCATGTATCGGCAAGGGAGAAGATGAGCTACAGCAGCCCACGCCAAACACTGTCGGCCTTCACGATATGATGGATCTGTCGGAGCAAGCCGGCGCTGCGACCGAGAAGCAGGGCTATGGTATCTCCACTGGCTGCGTCATTGTCGAACGTGTGGACGACGAGACTGAGATCATTGCTGTAGCGGGCGATGCACGCCTTAAGCCGCTTCCTAGTGAGAAGAGCGACGATGCAGCAGATGATCAAGACGACAACTCGAACGACACCAGCACCGCCACCGCGGACGCTAAGGACACGGCGGGCAAGAAGAAGGGTGGTGGTGGTGGTGCATTCGCAAAGAAGACGGCTCGCAAGAAGAAGAAGAAGCAAGAGGAGAAGGCCAAGAAAGAGAAGGAAGCGGCTATGGGCTGCTCCGGCAACGTGATGAGCCACGCCGTCATGCGAGCCATCGGCATGGTCGGCCGCAAGCGTCTACGCGTCGCATCGCAACCACTCAGCGCCGCTGCCGCCAAAGCTGAACGCAACTTCGCCGCCGTCGGCCTCGAGCACGACGAGAGAGCACGCGACGCTTTCTTCCTCGACCTCCCTCTCAACCCAATGGAGAAGGAGTACTTCGACAAGGACAATTTGAAGCCGGACGGCTATCTCTGCCTGAAGCTGGAGGTCTTCCTGACGCACGAGCCATGTATGATGTGCTCGATGGCGCTCGTCCACAGCCGCGTCGGCAAAGTCATCTTCAAGCAGCGCATGCCCAAGACCGGAGGCCTGACAGCCGAGACGGTTAGCAACAACACCGGACCCGTCGGCCTCGGCTACGGGCTCTGCTGGCGCAAAGAGCTGAACTGGCAATTCATGTGCTGGGAGTACACTGCTGCTCGCCGGCCCGCCATCGAGGAGCAGAGGGCCGGGAAGGTTCTTCCCAAAGAGAAAGGTGTTGGTTATGGTGGTGAGACCGATGAAGACGACGACTCCGATGACCCTGACATGCACGATTCCGTTATCATGGGCGATTTGAATGCTAATGGTATTCCTAGCCTTACGAGCGTCCACGTCTAGAGACCGTGGGTCGTCAAGGGGAGCTGGTGGAGCCGGCGGAGCATGGATACAGAGAGCACCTGTACAACGGCAGCGAGTAAGATGGCGGGAGGAGTAATGAGTGCGACGTCTTGCACGAGCAGCGATACGACTACGACTACGACGAGCATTACGGCGGTACTGAGTATTAGCGATGACGTATGGACTATGGTGATGGCATCTTGGGCGAGAGGGCAGAGCGGCATAATGGGGTTGCTAATGAGTATTAGCGATGGCGCATGGGTTACCCATGATAGGGGACTGCCTCACGGCGAGTCTGTGTACTTATACTGTACAGTAGCTGTACAAATGCTGACTGCTAATGACGCATTGACGCTCTTTCCAAGATCCACTAGTAATATGACCCACCACAGTACATTGCAACGCCACGCCGGTCCTTCCTAACCTACCCCTCCTCCGCCTCCTCCCACTCACGCTTCCTGATCACCTCTCACGCCCTCTAAGTCGCCTTTCTGTCATCGACGATCGGCTTCGCCGGCGAAACACTTCAATCGCGCGCCTTCTCATGTCGCCCACCCTCCGCAACATCCTGACCCGTGCCCCTGCCCGCCCGCCTTGCCAGCCGGTAGATGCACACTACTGCATTCTTGGCTTCCGCTTGCTCCTTCTCCCTTTGCTCAAATTAAGTTAGCGAAGACGGCAGCAGCAGTCTCATTGAGACCTTCGCTGCTGGCGATGTTGCGTCGTACATGGACCGTATCCACCTTATCTTCTCGGCGAGTGGTTGGGGGGGTTGCGTAGTGCTCTCTTCAGCACGAGGGTAGTGATTCTGGTAACGTAAAGGGCGGGAGTAGATTGGCAAGTACGTATCAGGTTGAGTGACTGGATCCCAAATGCTGTC
Organism: Neocatenulostroma microsporum; assembly: GCA_022814695.1. Lineage (NCBI taxonomy): Eukaryota > Fungi > Ascomycota > Dothideomycetes > Mycosphaerellales > Teratosphaeriaceae > Neocatenulostroma > Neocatenulostroma microsporum. The sequence continues at coordinate 46,327 of JAKLLW010000147.1, forward strand.
ATGGTTCTGGTGCCGCAAAGCGTCTCTTCAAGTCTTCATTGTCATCGGGGCAGCTGCCAATTACCACACAAATGTCTCTTTACATCGTGATCGCTCTAGTCTATGCCAAACATGCACCTTGACAATCTACCCAACAACGACCGTATCATTCATCTGAATCTGAGATATCCGGTAGGGCGAAGAGTGAGCCACCTGCGCCACCGTCCAGCAGCGAAGATGGCTGGGTAAGTCCCAGTGCGAAGGCGTTCTGCACGGGCGCCCTCATATTTCCGACTCCGGTTGTGATCCATGGTGTGCTATATGTGAGCTGAAAGCTGATAGGGGGAAGCAATACTCTGGTGGTCAAAAGCAACAGTTGGCAATGCGCAAACGAGATAGTGAGGTTGCCTGCACACGGCATCGTAAGTACAGGTGAGGTATAATGCGTACAGTAACACTAGACTTCCTGGAACGCGGTTCAGCTTTGTATCGCTGACGGCTCTGCGTTGACTGCCCGGACACTTCGTCAACTACCAAGAAGAAGCAAGCTATACCGGCAGCAAGTGAATGCGAACCACTTTCGACTCCCAACCACGAGTGTTGAGCCAGATGAACCGGAAGAGATATTACATTTCCAGGCTACGATGAATCCCAAGACTGCGGTCCAAGAGAGCCGGAGCTTCAACGGCGGATCAAGGCACGATAGCTCTCGATTGAGCTGATCTACTTTTGCCACGATCTCTGTGCTTTTGCTTCCAATGTCCATGCCCGTTCTCGCGATTGACCTGCCCAAGGATGAGGCAGGCGTGCTTCGATACCGACCGCTTGGTACGCTCTCCCGGATCCAATGGAAACACCCAGCAAATCGATTATCGGCTACATCTCGGTCTCCAGTACATGACCCTATATATTGCATTCCAGAGTGTTGGGTGGGTAGGGAAGTAGCTGAAATTACAGACTATACGTTCTCCCATTTGGGGGTTCCCCACTGACAGCTCCTTGGCCGGAGTGTTGCTTTGGGATCCGGGCACTGTAAGGGTGCCTCCTTCCCTTTTGCTTGTCGATATTGATAATGTGTTGGTGATCGCGTGGATGGTAAGGTAAGTGATCTTTTGCTAATGTTGGCAGATGTCTAACGTACTCGAACTATCGGTTCGAGTTGGTGTCTTGTCTTGCATGATCTCTGTTATGTACACCCATACTGTATACAAAATTCCTTTCCCTGAAACGCCATCGCTGCCACTTCATGCCATAACTCCGAACCCTCATCCGCGACACCGTCTACGAATGGGCCAGATCCACCCTCACACCATACGCACCAATCCTCCTCTTCCCCGCTCCCTGCCAGACACTCACATGTCCCTTCCTGAACCCTCTCGTCATGTATCCTTTCCCTTTACTATTCGCTCCACGTCTCGCGATCTTCCTCTGCGATCTGTTGGCCGTGATACGCTTTGACAAACGTCCAGCTGCCTCAACCCTAACACTCGAGACCTGACTCAACTTAATCTTCTGCAAAATCGTCGCCGTACTTGTCCTCAATCGCCCGAACGCAGAACTCCTCTCCACAGTTTTACTCCCAACCATCGTGCCCGCCTTCCTTTTCTCTTGTTGGAGGGCTACTACACTCCTATCCGTCGGTAACTGTGCTTTCCACGCCGCATCTCTTATCACTCGCCGAGGTTGAAGGTTTCGATCGACTAGACGTTGGGTGACGTATGAGCCCAAGACGTCGACATCTAAGTGTGGGCGCCGCAGTTTTATGAGGTTCAGTTCGACGGGTTTGTTGTAGAGTTTCGTGAGGAGGGATTGCAGGCCGGCTTGGTGGGCGGGATCGAGGAGGGGAGCGGCGTTGCGGCGGGCGAGATTGCCGGCAGCTGACATTATTGGGGACGCCATTGAGGATTGGAGCGCAGTTGGGTATGTGGTTGTGTGCTCTTGATATCGCATAGATGGGTGGATGGTACTCGGAGTATGGCATTGATCGGCGTGACCACGACTTTATGGCTGAGTCAATGCCCGAATCTCCGCACAATCGAGCCTCCATCTCATCTCGACCATCGAGCTCCAATCCAGTGCAGTACAGAGTATCCCATATCGCAACCATGTCCACCCCTCTCCTCTCCATCCCCCGCGGCACCTTCACCCACCACGCCAAACAACTCCAACACCTTCGCCATGCCTCCTCGTCCACCATACCCAGCCAACTCTCCCTCTTCAAACCCCCATCCTCAATAATCTCCCCCTGGCGCTCCGTAACCGGCGCCCAAGAATGGAGCACCTCAACCTACCACTACAACAAACAAACCCAGAAAACCCTTCCCACCACCCAAATGACAGCGAATAAACTCCTCACGGACTACGCGACCCAAATCAAAACGAGAGGTTTGGCCAGTACAGGCTCAAGTGGTACGGCGAGGAGTGCTATAGCGGCTAGGAGGAAGACGTTTGAGAAAATGTACATCTCCGGCACGAACGTCAAGGACTACGGTGATAAGATTGTTATCAACGCTTTCACATATGATGCGGTGGAGGCCGAGCAGGAAGAAAAGAAGAGGAGGTTAAAGGCTATGGCGGAGAAGAAGAAGGAAAGGGAAGGGGCGGCAGGTGAGGGCGCAAAAGGGAGGCGGAGAGGTCCGCCGGGTGCTGGAAGGAGCGGTGCTGGATCTGCATCGGCTGGGCCTGGAAACCCTGGCGTAAGGAGGATAGGCGGGTTCGGAAACAGGATGGGAGCTATGGGTGGCGCGCCTGGAGCCGGAAGGAGGATGCCGAGTAGGACTGGAGGTGCGCAGAGGGCTAGTGGAGCTGGGCGGTGAGATGTATAGGCTGCAGCGGAAAAAAATTGAAGATCCACCTACATGACGAGCACCGCTTCAGAGACGGTAACGCGCTTCTGCGACAAAGCTCATTAGGGAGCCGCGATATGCCGCGTCGCGGATATCGAAAAGGTCGCAGTGAAGCAGTACCGACACTGTGCCTGTAGTCGCCACGAGACCCGCCTGGAGCTGTGTAGACGCTGCTGTAACAACACTAAGCTAGCCGATGTACAGAAGGCTCTGCGAGCTGCCTGTACGATGCAATACCATTTCATATTTCGTCAAGAACGGCGCTAAGCCATGCCGCAACATACGCAGCCCCACAATGCCATCTGCATACTGTCCACTTCTACTTCTACACTTGACACTTCCTCCCCTATCTCACAGCCCCGAAAGATAAAGTCGGCTCACGTACAGCATAGCAAGCCTCCCAAATCGGCCTGGCAAGAAGAGACAGCCACGGCGTCCACAGCCCCTTGAATCCGAACTTGCGCAGCGCTGCTAGCTCATCCGCTCCGAGAATCGAGATCCTCTCATTCGTGTTTGGGGCGGGGATGATATCATGTTCTCTATTTGGTCCATGGTGAATCGCTGTAGAAAGGTGTCGACGGTGCCAAACGCAGACTCGTCGATGTTGTCCGTTACGGCTTGGGCTGCTCCTTCTTTGCTACTTACGTTGGCATCTAACATACCGCTGAACACGACGTAAGGAGGATCGAGGATGCTGTCAACCTTCCTTACACAACGAACAGCGCGTTTCACGAGCAACAAGGACTCGAACCGACGATTGCGACATGTTAGCAGAGCACTCTAGACTAATTGACATGCCCTGCCGCTCGAGAGCAACTTGGCGATGTGCTTGTGGCGGGGGTTCCCTCCTCTATACGATGATTGTTTCGTTGTATTGGAGAGGGTCATGAGTAGATGAACTATATGCGCTGGGCTATGATAAGTTCACAATCTCAATGGTTGGCCCGGAAGTTCATGTCTACAACGCTCAGAACAGTCTCGGGGTCCGGGAAGTCCAAGGTAAGTATACTGGCGTACTTCAACCACAACTCGTCTTTCGTGATCCGATCTTTGATAAAAGGGTTCATGAGTTTCGACAGCTTCTCCGGGCTCGTCGTGAGCGAGTCATCGAAGAGGCTCTCGATCACCTCCCAGACATCGTTTACACTCGGCGTGAGCTGACATTGGGCGTTCCAGAAATGATCGCGGTAGCGAAGCGCACCGGCATGCTTCGACATCCAACCGTCAATCGCCGCCTTGACTTGCTTGGGGTCGTTACTTTTCCAGACGGGCTCTTCGTAGAGTGAGTCAAAGAAGCCTTCACTAGGCTGCTCCCACACATAGTGTTCTACGAATGTGCGTTGATTGGTCGGATTTCCGTCTCTAGGAAGTTTTTGACCGCTAATAATGAAGTTTCGTTTCGTGTCCTGCATTTGGCGAACGGTGGGGACGCTGGGACGCTTCGGCAAGGGGTTGTTCGTCGCTGTCGCCCAATCGGGGGCTTCGAGCAAGGCACCTCTGCCTCCAAGAGTGTCGCGAAAAATGTCGGTTAGGTGCGTATTACCCTTAGGCTCCAGGTCTATGGAGAGAATGATGAGTTCCGTTGGGTGCTCCTTCACGAATCGCGAAAGCTGACCAGTGATAGTACCCATGTCACCAGCTTGAGATGAACTCTCCGCAAACACGTCGCCTGTCTCCTTCGCGTCGCCGTGATGGGGATACCAGCGGTCCGAATTGTTCAATTGGAGTCGAAGGTCAAAATAGCGGATGCCTACTCATAGCGTGTTCGTAGATGTTGCAGCTCTGACATCGCCAATTGAAGCGCGCAATGGCTGTTGGTGCGATTCCTTCGCCGTAAGTCGCAGAGTCATGAGTGCCGGGATAATAGAGCTTCGAGACCGGCCAATCCAGCACCTCTGGCCTTGCTTGTGTAAGTATCCTCATCCAATCCGACAAGTCCGCTACGGGGACCTAAGAAGGAGCGGGGAGTGCCGTAGCGTCGTTTGCGGCTAGAGGTGCTTACAAGCAAGGTGTTATAAGGATATTAATTGCCTTCCTTACAATATGTAAGAAAGGCAATATCGTAAGAGTAACGTTAATATAATATAAGAGTCCTATATTTATTATATATTATAAGATATACTCTCTAGTACCTTAAAACTCGTATTATACCTTTTTAATTAAGTAGTCGTCTAGTTTTAGTAATATTAAGGCTTATCTAAACTCTAACTCTATATATACTTCTCTATATAAGAATATTCTTTAGTCTAATTAAAGTACTTACTAGCTATAGTAATTAACCTTAGACTAAAAAATCGTAACTTCTTATTCTAAAACTTTATAAGCTATATAAATAATAATAATATAGATTTTATTAGATATACTATTATAAGATATATTAGAAATAGCTAGTAAGCTATTAGAAGCTCTAGTAATATTATAACTCTATACCTCTTTATTATTCTAGAAAACCGACGACTTTACTAGTCTTAATAATACGCTAGAGAGTACTATATACCTATCTACTCTTAAGGAATATAAGAGCGTTATTTAGAGCTATCTTAAAGAGTATAGAGTATAAATAGATAATAAGAAGGTATACTTATAGGTATTTATATAAGACTATAGCTAGCGACTAGAGTATATTAAGAGTAGTAAGTACTTCTAGCTATATAAAGTCTACTATAAGAAGAACTCTCTTAAGTAGTATATCTATAATATAGAGAAGTAGACTACTAGTATAATAGACTATCTAGAGACCGTTTATAAGCTTATTAAGAGTAGGCTAAAGCCTAAGAAGGTATATATAAAGAGCCTAATAGACTCTTATCTTAATACTAGTATAGACGTAAAGATAGCTATATTAAGAGTTATATAAATAGAGGGTAGATAAACGTATAGTCGTATAAAGTATCTAAGAGGATATAAGGGAGAGCGCGCCTAAAT
>JAKLLW010000148.1:0-52052 GCA_022814695.1 Neocatenulostroma microsporum
GCCCGCCTGCCAGCAGATGGCCTGGTTCACCGCAGGATTGTTGCTGGTATCTCCGGTATAGTACCAGTAGTCCACCAAGTGCCCGAACATAGCTCCAGCTTCCCACCAGTAGTAAGGCGGAGGCAAGTTTCCAGGATTATCTCCGGTATGGTTGCCGGTGTAGTACTTTATCAAGCCGTAGGACACCTGACTGGCAGCGCTTTTGATGGAGTCGGCGCTCGTAGCGTCCAGTTGAATGGCGTGGCATAGCGGCGCCACAGGTAGGTATAGCCATGGCAGTATTAGCGAGCGTGGTGAGCTGCGGAACATGGTCGCCGGTATCTGGATAAGAGAGTGTGGTCTAGACAGAGAGCCAAGAGAAACAAGAAGGCAAAGAGAGTGCTTCGCACGCTTACCCCGTGCCGCATTCGCAATGATCGACTGACGACTCAGCCTCGTACACGGCCATTTGTAGGGGTGTTTCATCAACAACCGCGCAATCCTTTTGTGGACTCCGTGCCGATTGCCGGCAAATTTCGGTCGTGCTCAGGGCGCCACTCACCATCTTCTTCGACGGAGTCTACTTCGGACATCTTCAGGCGCTCTCATGCGACATAGCGGGCAGTATTGTCGACTCCATGTCGAAGTTCGGGACTGATATGTGCGATGAGATGGTAGAGTTTGCTAGATCAAGAATAGAAACAGCGCCACAGCGAGGCGCCGGCCGCTGCTGGCCCGAGCCGTAGTGGAGCTCACGAGAAACAAGCGTTTCGACTTTCTTCCCCTTCTCGCTCACCAACATCACACTAACAATCTTCAGATTTCGGCGGGACTCCCAGGCAGCCTATCTCCTGTCTACGCATATACAGCCTGTTGGGAGCTCCAAGGTTGAGTAACATCTAGCAGCCATAAGCCATTATTGCCCGAGGCGATACGATGACGGGCCTGGTCGTGTCTTCCAGAACGGCGACGATGAGGACCTAAGATGATTGCAAGCCATCCGATAACGATGACCTCGCCCTGGAAGCCAACAGTAAGCATCATGTCCAAGACGGTCCGACCTTCTTCGCAGCCAAGCCCACGGGTCATGATCAACTTATGGACATCGGACTCGCGAAGTCTACGCTCCTCCTTTGGCATATCTGCTATCAATTTGGATACATATGCATGCAGCCTTGCAAGATGAAGAGGGCTCTCGGAATTAAGACAGGTATATGGGATTGTGCCATGTATACCATAGTGACCATGGCCTGTTAATCCAGGACTTGACGCCAGCAAGCATTCACGACATCGCGAACGACATCGTCATGCGTCTCGGGCACAGCACTGGAATTGTTCACTGCTAATGCGCTGCGCTCGCTGCGGCTCAACACATAAAAGCAGCTTCAAGGCCAGCATCGCTGCTAACCTTGCTTTCAAACCCCGAATCTACGCTTTCTTGCAACTCCAAATATTCAACCCATTTTCACACAACGAACATCAACACTCAATCCATACCTCACGCCAACACTCAACTTTCGCTCGTACTAAGACAACAGCAAACCATGCCACCTTCCGAGGAGGCTATCACTCCCGCAGCAACGGCCGCAGCATCTGCCGTCTTCGGCACCAATGAATTGCTCGAAAACATATTGCTACGCCTTGAACCCGCAGAGATCCTAACATGTCAACGAGTCGGCCGTGACTGGAGAGACTGCGTTGATGGTTCTTCGCCGCTCCAGCGAGAGATCTTCCTCCGCAGGGAGCCCATTCGATATGGGTGGGCGGTCACACGCAGAAGAAGTGATCCTATGCAACATATCTCTCCTTTTGGCGCCTTCTTGAATAGAGGCGGAAGCTCTAGCAGCATGGGCAGACAACTGTCCGTGTCCTACTCTTCGTCCTCGGGGAGGGCGCCGAATGCGGCTCGGCTCAAGCCAGCAACTAAAGTGGCAGAATATGACATCAAAGAATTTGAGATTCCCGAGGATTACGACGACTCGATCGGACATTTACATCTCCCTGTTACGCCCAACCCGCTGGTTCTCGATGCCCAAGCCGTCACGAGTATCACATACTCTGAAGGCTCCTCTTATCACAGACCCTCTCCCCCGTATCAGCATCTGGGAGCTTGGACCAGCTTCACAGTCCCAAGCAGCCACGGAAACGGCGCTGGACTATCATGGCGTTGGATGTATCTCACGAACCCACCATGTAAAAGCGTGCGTGTGTGGCCGTACCCTGCGAAGTTGAATACTGTGCTGGGCAAAGCTACGATTGATAGCGAAAGGGAGCGCGGCGGAGGGGAACCGATAATCGTCGACAATGAGCAGGGTGTCAAAGTCCGAGACGTCCTGGGCAAGTTAGAGGAGTGTCGAGGTCCAGTCCCGCCAGGAGCGAGCTTCCGTATTACATTAGTCGGCGCTTTCTGCCCGCCCGAGGCGGAACGCATGGAGATCGTGAAGGCCACTTCAGAAGAGCAGGAAATCGCAGCGCTCGGTCCTTGGGGGGCGCCCCGAGATGACACCTGGTATGAGTTGGCATGATATTTGGACCATTCTGAAAGGCCGGGAAAAAGGATCCTCATGATTTCTATTAGTCGAAGATCTGTCGAGCTGGTAGTGGAGCTGAAGCGAAGATGGCCGCTATCGGTCTACGATCCTGGCTGTTTCTGCATTAGCTGCTGAGTTCCACATGCAGACGTGACGCAGCGTTCACGGCGGGTAAGCATGGAGTACACTTAGCCAGTCACGCCAGTGTACCACGAACTGTAATACGAAGTCTAATAATACAAAACATCAAGACAGCCCACAGAGTCCCAGCGCAGACTTCCCATCATGTCCACCGCACCTCGCAACCCTCCATTCCGTGCAGGTAAGGTGGACCGCACAGTGATCTGATGGTGGTCTGCTAAATGCCACTGCAGAGCACATTGGCTCCCTTCTCCGGCCACATGAACTCGTACAGAAACGATATGCCGTCGCCGACAAGTCAGCAAGCCCAGATGAGCTCGTACCGGTCGAGCAGAAAGCCATTTGAGAAGTAGTGAAGCTGCAACAGGACTGCGGTATCCACAGTATCACCAATGGAGAGTACAGTAGGCATCAGTTCTGGTATGTATGCACTAAGCGACGGCTTCCAGCCACTTTCTGACACCGGTCAGGGGTACATTCTTCGAGACCCTTGAAGGCATGGAAGAGATCAACATGCGCGAGGGCGGCTATGATCAGAGCATCTTCCGGGCCTACGCTCCTGACGGGAAGTCTTGCATGCAAAGACTATCCCGAATGCTGTCACAGTTGCCACCGGCAAGATCAAGCATCCTGGCAAGTCGAGTTTCCTGCGGCCTGCCGGAGTTTGAGTATCTCGAATCGTTGCTGCCAGAGGAGAAGCATAAGGGTAAGAGCTCCTCGATGGACTGTGTCTGTGCTTCATCGGCTGACTGTCTCCCCATCGCAGACATCAAGCTCACTCTCACGAGAGCCCCTCATGGTCCGTCCCCGAGGCTCCTTGACAAAGCAAGGTGCTCTGACTGACAGAAGATGGAGGTATCCCTTCCGGCACGGGCCCAAGAACGCGTACGTGAAGGGCGTATCCGACAGTGACGACGAGTACTTCGCAGATGTCGCCAAAGCGTAGCAGACTGAGTTGAAGATGCTGTACGATGTCGGTCTTCGCAATGGGCAGGTCGACGATCCAAACTTGGCTTGTAAGCTCACGAGTACGCTTGCTGAGGTCCATGACGTGAGCTGAATGCGTCTTGTAGACTTCTGCTCTGAAGCGATGCTTGAGGGCTGGAAGCAGGACCCGGAGAACTTCCAGACCGCTGACGAACAGTTCGATGCGTATATACGCTTCTACAACACATGCTTCGAGGTTAGCGTAGAGCGCTCTCCTTCACAAACCCTCGCTGACTGTACCAGCGTCCTGCCGACTTCCATCTCGGCATCCACTTATGCCGTGGGGTATATCGGCTCAAGCGTTCCAGCGAAGGTGCCTAGGCCCTACGATCATATCGCCACAAAGCTCTTCAATAACCTCAACGTGAGCACATACTACCTTGGACATGACACTCCGCGAGCCGGCGGTTTCGAGCCTTTGGAACATTTGCCGTTGGATAAGAACGTGGTGCTTGGCGCAGTTCACTTCTAAGTTCCCAGAGCTGGAGGACAAGAAACCTATGGTGGAACGGTGTACAAAGCCGCCGACTACGTCGCAGAAGAGTCCAAGCAGAGCCGTGAGAAAGCACTCCAGAGGCTGATTGTGTCGCCTCAGTGTGGCTTCGCCAGTCATATCGGGGCAATGCGCTCGGCTATGAGGATATGAGGAGGAAGCTTCAGCTTGTCCGAAGTGTAGCAGATGAGGTCTGCCCGGGTCAGCCATAGTCTTGGCCCCGTTTCACCGGATGTGACGATAACCCTTGCTTCGACAGCGATAAGATGAAAACAAGCCCATTGCCATCCCCTTTGACATCAACAGTCACGAAGAAGCCTGTGGAGTTCAACTCCAGGATGGAGATTTGAACATTGGTACAGCCAAGGACATTAGTAGCGTTTCGATCGTAGCAAGTCAAGACATTCGCTTATGAGGAGTTCTGTCAGATCATTCCAGGCTGAACCTAACTATATACACCTGTCAAGTCGTCCACTAGCTATCACGAGAGTGCCCCGAAGCTGCGCCGCTGCTTGTCCGATGTTCAAACACAGGTCGCCATTGCGGGCCAGGAGATAGCAGGCCTCTGCTCAGATCGACTGGACTCTCTGGAGATAGGCCTCCTGCGTCGCTTGACCGACGTGTATGTGAATCGGCGTAGTGTGCTTCAGCTGGCATTTGGGCCATTTCGTATCCGTACGCTGGTGTGACTGTCATTAGTGGTGCCTGGCTACCCGTTCGTTCTCGATTTGGCACAGGCGACGGTAATCCAGATGCTGACGACGCTGGCTTGCTACGGCGTCTCCGCCTTGTCGGCTCCTTCGTCCATCGAAGGCCTGATGGCCGGACTTCGTAAGACTCGCTAAGAAGGTTCGCAGCTCTCAACATCTTGACAAGGAAATGTTTAATGCCACGTGCTGCATCATCAAGTCGATAGAACAACCAGCTTACTGGGAATCTCATACGACGGAAACGCCTAACATTCCGCAGGCCGTGTGCTGCGCTTTTGCGCTCTGCTGTTGATAGGTGACTCTGGAGGCACCTACAACGTCGTAGAGAAGTTAGCCAAAGTCTATACACAGCCATAGGAGGATTGCGTACCATTCCATGACAATGTAGACCATGAAGAGACCCATTACCGTCACCGCGATAGTCGTCCCAGTGATCCAGTACCGCCGCACGTAACGAGAATTTGATGTATTCCACTGCGTGAAGTCAACGTAGCCACCGCCACCAGCCCAGAGACTGGACATGCATTCACCTGTGTTGTCGGCCCCTAGCACTTGGGACAGAGATCTGTATATGAGCCAGATTGTATTGGCAGCCTCCAGGGGGCGGAAAAAGCAGTATGTCCATCGCTGTTGTGGGCTCCACCCAGTGAGAGCTTTTGGTAGGCAGTTGGTAATGGCGGAGGTACACCACTGTGTGCATTTGTTCCATGCATTAGATACCGGTAGCCAGATGCGTAAGAGCTTTGCGCTCTTCGAGGGAAAGTTCATGTTCAATGTTGCTCGTCTCCCTAGTGCATGCAGCTCGTGTTTCTTGGCGTCCCAGTACCACCACAAGAAGATCTCGACTATGAGTAAAGCCGTGGCGACCACAGCAAAGATAGTGTAGCCTCCACTCCTGCAACCTAGCCCTACCGTAGGGGTGTAGAACGAGAGAACGAAAGCACCGAACGTGGTGCCACCGACGCATGTGAAAGCTGCCGCAACTTGCCACAGCTCATGGTAGTCTAACCAGTCCAAAGCACCTTTCTGCTTGCCCAAGACCAGGTACGTGCGAGCGCGAGTTTCATCCTTTAGCCAGTGACGACCTGCGCCGGCGATGTACGCATCTCCGATATCGCAAAGTATGCCATGGGCCGCACCGTAGTGCCACGGCTCTCGACCCTGACCCGAGAACTTCTCGAAGAACTCGCCATGGACCTCGTGGAATAGAACGCACCGAGATGCGACATCCTCGATGCCTTGCCTCATGTTTCTTTTCTCCTCCACGTCTGCAATCGTATCGACGAAAGCAGACCGGATGCGATCATCGAGCAAAGACTTCCGTACGTGGTCGACCAGGCGGTTGAGCTGTTTCCGGATGTCATCCGCTGAGGCCGGGTTACGGTCGATGATGCTGCAGAGTATGAGGATAGGAAGCCAGGATAACAACAGACCCAGTGCTAGATCATGCGCTACCTCGTTCCATCCAAGATCTCCAAAGGCGCTTTGGATAGATATGGCAAGAGCAAATAGGAACCATAGGGTAGATATGAAGACTGGAACCACACCTTTCCGGCGCGTTAGACGGAAGTCTTCAGCCATTCTTTGCCGCAGTTCGTTGAGTTCGTCCGGCGGCTCGAGTCTGTTCTCATCATCTGTTGCCTCTACGATATGTCGCCGTCGGGCTGGGCTATCAACCGGAGCCTCTGGCTCTCCAACAACAGGCTGTTGGTGCCCGAGCACTTCGTCGACCCGCTTTCTCTTCAGCAATCGAAGATCTTTACTAAACAGAGCCAGTCGAAGCAATCCTTCCGCTGGTTTCGAGTTGTGCTGTCGGCTGATCTCCAGGACTTGCGGTGCAATGCTGTGCTGGTTCAATGTGGCAAGTAAGTATAGGCTGTCTCTCATGCTCGCAAAGTTACTGCTGCGGCTATCGTCCAGCTTGCCATACTCGTCCGCCATGTCGACCATTAACGCGCACTTGCCGGATACCGTGACATTCCAGAGGATGTAGCTCAGAGATGCTATCGGACTGCCTATCCACCGGCATATCGAGAACATGGTCTCCCAGAACGCATTGCTCACGAACGGAGCTTGTAGCAGAACACCGATGATTGGTAGGACCCATGTCTGCAGCAGATCTAGTCGGCGTTCTTCCGTCATGTGCGTGAGCGTAGTTCATGCTTACCGTGATTGTATTGCTGGACTGGGACCAGTCGTAGAGGGCCGTGCCGTTGCCACAGAGGACTTTGCAGCCTTGAGTACTGACCTGGACGCTGATGTTCTTCGGTATCATGCGCACAGTGCCATTCCATCCATATAGATGCTGGAAGCTCTCGTTCATCGGGGAGTAGCGCGCGGCGCACGCCGTAAAGTTGGTGGGCATCCTGGATGTGGTACACACCGTGTACGCATATGCCACGTTATGATATTACATCAGTCATGCATGTCGCAGTCTTACTTTCCGGAAGGTGAAGAGGAGAGAGCAAGAAGAGCAGGAGATGGAGTGTGATACTTCATTCCGTTGAGACCGGTAAGGCTACTGCACGGATAAGGCGAGGCGATGTGGCGCTCGTGCGACCCATGTGACGCTGGAAGTGCTACTCATGGTGCGAGACGGCACGCTGCATGGGATCATGGCACAGTGATTCTTCAGCTCACGTCCTTCGCTTGAGATGGTAGTCATGATGAAGTCCCGATGGGGTCTCGCGGGTGATGTAGGTGGTGAGGATTAGGAGTGCCAATGTGGGCGCAGCATTCCTCAGCCTCCACACGAAGCTTAGCGGCAGGCAACAGCTTTTATGTATCGGAGATTTTGGACGATAATGAACGAAGCATGATAGCGCCACAATACGGACGATGAGGAGTACATGTATGTGAGGGAGAGCGTGCGAAAGGTCTGATCTACTAGCTTGAAGTCTAATGCACGGGGGCGAAGCGGTCCCGTGCAGGAAGCACACCACTACACTACAGCTCACGTACATGTTGGCCGACAAATGGACTATCAACTCAGCAGCTTGTCTGCACCTGCCTGCCACAGTCACCCTTCTTGTAGACATTAACAGGCCATCGCTCTTCCGGTATATGACCACTGGAAACCTCAAAAGCTGCTTTAATGCCAACATCCGGACCACCATTATCGTTCATCAGTGCCTCGATTGCCGGACATAACTCGTACAAGATGGTGCTCTTCCGGACCTTCAACGAAGTGCCAGCGGCGGCAGCTTCCCACAAGATCTCATCAATGGTGTCGTGTAAGCGCACAGGTCGGTCTTCCCTTTCCATGGTGAGACGGTCCTGAAAAGCCGCATACATGCTGCCAAGAAATGTCTCGCAGCGGACGTACAAGCCCAGATAGTCGAAGTTGAAATCCGGTTCGGCTTTGACCAGTGCATCCGTGAGGTGTGAGAGCAGTTCGACGGGAGGGACGACCTTCCTAGTCCCGGCCTTCTTCGCGCGGCCCTCCATGTGCGAAGCAATCCAATGCAGCACAGGGTAGAACGTCAACTTCTCATGGAAACCCTCTTTGACCGCCCGACGAATGTGCTCGGTTTGGGCAAGCAAAAGCGGTGAAGTCGGTTGTAGTGCTTTGACCTTGGAACCCTCCTGGATCTTCAAGGGTGGTAGTACTGGCCTCCGTGCTTTCCCTCTGCTGAAATCAGATACAGGAACGCCGACAGCCATATCGAAGTGACGGGCATAGCTTTCCATGGTCTTTGCTTCTCGTACGAATGCACCATGCATCGACTGCTTCTCGATGACAAAGTCCATGTCGGGCCATGGTTCCAAGACACCGTACAGCTGGGCAGCTTTGTAGAGATAGGCCACCGCGAATATAGCGAGTTGAGCATTCGCCGCCCAGAGAGGGTTCGCCTTGGTGCAATTCAGAAGATAATTGGTTCTGCTTGCGGCCAACAGTGGAAGGTTCGTGAGCAGGTTTTGGTAGCCCGATTGCGGAAGCGCAGTGCTGTGTGTTTCGGGTAACGCGCCAGTATTGATGTGTCGCTCCATGTCGGACACAAGACCTTGCAATCTAGAGGTCCACGGAGAAGGATACCTGACCCTGTGGTACTCAGAGTAATTGTCAACGACAGCTCTCATCTTGCCGGTCACATCTTGACTGTACTCGAGCCCTTTCCGTCCCCGGCAGCCCAGGATGTCGATGATGTCCATGTATATCTGCGTCTGGAACACCGTTGAGAGAGGCAATACGCCATACTTGGCCATGCTAAGTATGCCCAGCATGTACTCGTCCGGATATAAGCCATCGATGAAGACCCACTCGGAGTCATTCGTCCACTTGGAAGCCAAGTGTTCGAAATGCGGTTTCAGATCGTGGAGTGTGATGGAAAGTGGATGTGCGTCGATCGCCGCTGCGTCATGCATAAAGCCCTCGAGAACGTGCCGTGCTGGCAAACAAAGCAGATCAGAAGCGCCTTGTCGTGGTGTATCGGCCTGGCTCAACGTGGATCTAGCTTTGAACCGCGAGGTATCGCTGCCGGGAGTCAGGACACCGAGACCGAAGAAGTCGAACAGCTCGTCGTAGCTGTTCATGCTGCGGAACTTGGAGGCGAAGTCATTGCGCAGATCTCTGAGTATGACAAAGGCCGTTTCCGTGACTTGGCTGGCCACTGCAAAGCTGAGACTACCATCGTAGTATCTCTGCCATATGCTCACGGCGTACTGGCGGACCTCATTTGAGTCCTGCAGGAGACACCAGAGGCGAACGACAGCTCTTCATCCTCGTCATCCAGTATTGGCGTAGACGCAGGCTTCTTGATGACGGCGGTGGAGTTTTGAGCTGCCGGACTCGCCACTGGTACGTCTGTCGGCTCAAGTGGCTCCTCAAGAACCAGATAAGCGAAGAGGTTCTTGCCGCCGGGGCTGGCCTGCCGTTGAGCCTTCTTCTCTCGACGAGTCTTGGCCTTCTGCGTCGTAGCATTGCTTGGGCCAGCCAGCTGGAGCAAGCGCTGCATATGTTGCAGGATATCGATGAAGTGCCTAAGAGCGATTGGTGACGGGCTTAGCGGTTGTCTCAATGCTCCTCGAAGACTCCGAGATGTCTTAAGATGGCCCCCAACGACCACGTAGAACGGCGTGCTTACCTGTGAGACCTGTTTCTCTTGGCGATGCCGGCCTGCCTCAGCTCCGCGTCGCCCTCCAAAGCGGTATACCACTTGGCACATACGGTGCGACCTTCAATCACATCAGCGACAACAAGCAGTATCTCCTTAGGGACATCATGAGGTGGCTTGGCGTGGTAAATTAGTTCCGCAATACCTAAGAGTAACAGGTGTAAGGGTCAGCAGAAGTCATACATTTCTCTTAAGTGCCCGTGAGCGTCTCAGACGGCTTTCAAGGACTCTACCAATCGACGCACGTACCAATGAGGTCTTGTGTCTGCAGGCTTGGCTTCGCGGCAAAAGGGAAGGCAGTCCCTGTCCGCTTGGCGACAGCCTTGCCAGCCTCCAGGAGCCAGTCCAGCAATCTAGTCGTCCCTCGCTTGTAACGCCGGTAGCGGTCAGTCACAGGCAACGTCTTGATGCCACTCATCGTGGCTGTGGAGGTAGCAAGTCAGAATATCGATAAAAGTGTAGATAGCTGCGGAGCTGATCCCAGAAGGAAGCCGAAAGAGTGTTCCCACGGAGCAAGAAAGACAGTAGAAGCGCAAAACGTGAGCTATTGCAAACGGCACACCACTGTTAGCGAGCTGCCGCCTGCCGCAAGATGTCGAACAGCTGTCACGGATACCCGCATCAGTGACGGAGGAGCATCCCGGATGCTGGGATGGCAACAATTTGCCGGTGAACATCTACAACCGATAAATTTAGTTGCTTCCAGAGATCGGCCAGTCTGTGTATGTCGTGGTGACACCGATAGTAGGCACTGTATTAGGCTGCCAAGGAGATGGATAATGGCCAACCTAAGGCATCGGTCCGTCATCCCCACTACCGCAATGGCAATTGATGCTCCACCGTCCATTGTAAATGGCTGAAAGTGACATGTAAAGGATGATGAGTGGAGGGCCACTAAGCTCTCTGATATTGTCAAGGTGGGACTGGCTAGAAGAGATAAAGCGGTAGAGATAGAGGGGATCAGAGGACAAAGAAAAGATGAAAGCCGTGCTGATATAGCTTGAGCAACACTCAGCGCTTCTCACGACGCCACCTCAAGGTTGGTATCCTTCCCGCGCTTTTCCCACTCCCTCCTCACTTCGCCTGGTGTGTAAGCCACTTTGGGGGTGGTGCCATCGATTCTCTCAGATCTGCAGTATTTACCTTGTCCATATGCTGCTACCCTATTTGGCAGGTTCTTGCTCGGGACAGCCTGCATGCATGAGGAGCATGAGGTCGCATCTGCAGGCTTCTCATGAGGATTCCAGATGGCCCAGGCGTTCAGATGGTACGTTCGGGCGTCTGCAGCATTCCACCGGCACATATGCCGTAGGTCTTCGAATCGAGGAATATGCTGTTGAAACGGTATGCGGCCTGTATATGGTGTGTTGGTGGTCTGCTGCGATGTGAGGTTAGGCCAGTTGTCGGGTTTTGGTACTTCACCTCGGCACGCTCGGCCCCTGCTCTTTAGCGCCTTGGCATGATTCCAACCGCGCCAGTAAGGCAGCGCAGAGGCACTCCATGTCAGCTCCAGGCTTGTACGGAGACCACAGTGAACTTGATCACAAGAGTCGGCTGGTGCCACCAATGGTAAAGATGAGCACAAAGAGCACAAGCATCTCACGTCCCGCGATGAATCACCCGGTCCTTCCAAACCGGTCCGACCTGCAGTCCTGACTGTTGAGACACTTCGTAGCATTCATGACCACTTCACGAACATGTAAGTACGACTCCTGACACGATAGGAAGCCACGAACGACAGCATACACCATGGCGAGCCCTCTTATCTCGGAAGCGAGTCAGTACCACCTAACACTCCACTGCCTCGCCCACAGCTCTCTGAATGGCGGCTCGCAGCTGTACTGACCGCAGTGTTCCTGGGAACTTTCATGAGCTTGCTCGACACGACGATAGTTGCCGTGGCGCTCACGACGATTGCCAGCGAGTTCGGCGCTTTCGACAGATCATCATGGGTCATCAACAGTTACCTCCTCACCTACATGGGCTTCGCCATCATCACAGCTCGTCTCAGCGATGTTTACGGCAGGTTCAAAGTTGAACTGATGTCTCTCTTGCTCTTCGCTGGCTTTTCGCTCGGTTGCGCCTTAAGCAAGTCAATGCTTCAGCTAATCATCCTTCGAGTCTTCCAACGCATCGGCGGTAGCAGTCTGTACAGTCTCGCAATGACCATAGCTATGGAATTTCTACCACCACAAAAGCGGAGCTTCATCTCTGGAATCATGAGTACGCTGATGGTCCTGGCAGGTGTTATGAGACCTCTGGTCGGTGGTGCACTCACGGCAAACAGTACGCACCCCACATGGCGCTGGATATTCTACCTGAACCTCCCTATATCCGCCATCGCCATGCCTCTGCTGCTCATAGCATGGTCACGCTTGACGGTACCTTCGCAATCGACGGAGAAGTCTTTCACCAGCATAGACTTCGTCGGATCCATTCTGCTCTTGGCGGCCTCGGTTCTTGGGGTGTTCGCTCTGCAAGAGGGTGGAAATGACACCTTCGCTTGGAACAGCGCTACCGTCATAGCAACGCTGGCCATAGCCGCGATTGCTTTTGTTGCTTTCCTGATATGGCAACAATGGCTCGTAGCTCATCCACGCTTTCCGGTCAAGCCCGTGTTTCCGGTTCAAGTCGCTAGACAGAGAGTACTGGGATCTGCGTTTCTGTGAGACTCGTGAGTTCACATCGGCGACCTGTGCATGACTGACGGTGTAGTACAGTGTCACTCTCCTCTCTGGCTTCACCTACTACATCGCTGTAGTCAACATTCCACAACGATCAGAGATAGTCGACGGCGTCTCGCCAGTGACTGCAGGTGTCCGCCTGCTCCCTCTGGTGTTGTCCTCAGCAATCGGAGCCATCATTGGAGGCGCTCTCTCCTCGAAGCGGAACAACACTGCGTACACCCTGGTCGCCTCTGCGGCGGCTCAGGTCGTAGGCTACGGCCTGATGACCACGGTACATACAACACCTGGCTCTGTCGCTCCGAAGATCTATGGTTTCGAAGTCTTCCTAGGCCTTGGTTTTGGCATGAGTATATCCAGCGCTACACAGATGACTCAGCTTCAGGCTGAGCCGCGATGGATAGGTATTCAATCGAAAGACCATCCTCTCTCGGAAGATGAGGCTGACACGTACGATAGCGGTCACTCAAGGCGCTCTAGCTCAGCTCCGTACTCTCGGAGGCAGCATCGGCCTGGCTGCTGCAGTCATCGTCTTCAATCAGAAAGTCAGGACTTCTACAGCACTCAAACAGGCTCTCACTACGGCGCAGGCGAACGACTTGTACAAATCGCCACTTATAATTTCATCCTTCAGCCCGGCACAGCAGGAATTCGTCGCCAACGTCTTCGCGGATGCATTCACGGGGCAGATGCGGGTCGCTTTGTACGTTGCAGTGGCTTGCTTTGTGGTGAGCCTCTTCACCTGGCAAAGGGACCCTCCACAGCCGGGTTCGAAGCTGCAAGGACCACCAGCGACGAGCAGTATCAGTATTAGCAAAGCCAGAGGAAAAGTGGAGCTCCACGAGTTGTCCGATAACAAGCCTGGCGTGGCTTGAAATCTAGGCTACAGTGAAAAGCCGTTCTGAATGGCCAAACATCGAAGCAACCAGTGAAGGGCTGATAGCGGCACGTTTGGGTGCCGTTCCACGGAAGTGGTACTTCACGTGATGCCGAAACACTCTCCACAACAGCCGCCGGCCTTCATAAGCGGGCTGTTCCCCTTGAAGGAACTCCAAGATCTACTTGCAAACCAACAAAAGCGACCGTGGTGTGAGAACCCGTACATCATCCCTGCGAGTACAGTCGTATCTCCAGATATCAGATCCAGATTGCATACATCTGTTAAGATCTGTCAGCGAGATCAGCGAAGAGCACCCAAAAAGCAGCCGTCCACGATGTCTCAAATCACAGTGAGCCGCCTGGCGAAAAAGACAACCGGTATGCCAGCAGTAGTGACGAGAGGTCAAGCCGCGGCCAAACTAGGCAAATCGACAAGCAAGCCCAACACCACCAGCGCACCGCACGCAGGCAAGAGAGGTACCCTCGTACCGATGGATCTCATCTTCCACTTCCACCTCCGCAACAAGGCTTTCCCGGATCCCTCGGAGGACAGCGAAAGGACCGTCAACGACATCATCTTCATCAATCTGCTGCACTCTTCACAGGTAGAGATCAAGAAGCATGTTGAAGACAGGCTGGAAGTGCACAGGAGTACGCTCATGCGTCGAGAGCAGAAGGACGTGACGAGGCAGAGGGGGCTGGCGTACCAAGCAAGGTACTCCGAAGACGATCTCGACCGTGAGGGAAAGGCGGATCTCAAGGTCGAGAAGGTATTGGTGGAGTGGGAGGATGGCACTACAGTGGACCTGGAGACCAGATGGGCCGGTATCGAGCAGAGGTTCCGGGCCATGGGCGCTGACCGGAAGGATGAGGCGGTGCAGGCGAAGATTGTGGTGGAGTGCACATCTACGTGATGCGTCGTAAGAGAGACTGGAGAAGGGTATGGCCGACGTTACGTGGCTGGAGCACAGGCTTCTAACTCGCGGTGTCTCAACTTTCCTACTCAGCTCAAACAACATTCCAAAGATACACTGGTCTACAAATATGAGCAACTGCTGTCTACCGTCGACGCAACCAGTGGTGAGCCACCATCACAGTTACAGGTATTGCATTCCCGCTAGCATGCCAATATATGGCCTCCAAACTCCAGCTCCTTCGAGCAAGACATCGAAACCCCCAAAATGCTTTTCCACCTCAGCCCTCAGCTGGTCTCGGGATTCGGCGCAGACCCAGGAGCCGCCTCGCCGATGTGGACCGCCATGACAGGCCATCTGAGTTTCAACCACGTCTTCGGGTTCCGCACGCGCACTGGAGTGAAGACGTGGACTCTGTCGATCGTCTTACCCTGGAACTTTTCTTTGTGCTGTGCCAGCATTAGAGCGGCATGCTGACCGGTCAAACTGCCGAGTAAAGCCTGCCCTTCCAGAGATGTTGGCGCGAACACCTTGCCAGGCCAGCTCTTGATGTTCTTCCATTCGTTGCCGAGAACATGCTTCATGATGGCTAGCGTCCCCGGCTCTTGGATAGCAGTGAAGAAGATCCATTCCAAACTGTCAGCCTTCGTGCCGTGCTTGCTGCACCACGTTGTCCATAGAATTGTGGCCACATCCTCCCAGGATTCTAGCTCGGGTAGTGCACCTGGTCGCTCTTGGCCAACCTTCTCATCCATCGCATCACTGGTGTCGCCTGGGCTTACCATACGGTCAACCACGATGAAACCATCCTGTGTACCAAGTATTTGGCTGTACACCGCACCTGTAGCTTTGTACGCCACACCATCAATGACCTCCTCCTTCGCATAGCCTGCGCCCCACCCAGAATGTTCCCACACCTGGCGCACACGATGTGGCTTGGTGCCGAACTTCAAGCGTTCCAACGCAACCCGGACATCAGAGTAGTCGAAGGCTGGCGGCCTCGCTACGAGCTTCCAGCCCCATCTTGCCAGGTCTTCGTAAGCACCATAGTCTGACTGTGGAGGAGTGTGCTGATCCAAAGCCTTGGTTCGCAGTATCGCCTTCTGCCATGCCGCGGACCATACAGGAAGTTCGGCTTTCGACATCGCGCGCCGTCGGTTGTGCAGCTGGTCTTCGGCCTCTAGTTGCCATGCCACCGATGTGTTGCCTTTGCAGAAGCCCAGTGGCAACAAGACTGCGGCGAGCATGACAATCCGGGTAATTGCAGTGTACTGCATGGTAGCGGTCGTAGTTGAGGTGGATTTGACTGTTGCTGAAGTACCTGTCACTGATGTGGTTAGATGCATCGAGCTATAAAGGAGACTTCTTCGCTGCAGAACAACGCTAAATGTTGACAACTGTGCGGGACGACATGTGTAGACCAGCGCATACTGCTAGAACATGTTTTGCCTGTGTTAGCAACGCCACAATCACACCGCTGCGGAGCACGAGCGCGGACCAGCAAGAGAGGTCTCACATCTGCCAGCGGATCTGATCATGTGCCAGAGAGCACGCCACGCAATGTAGACTGTGAGTTGCGGGAGCAATTCTCAGCGAGTGATGAGGCAATGCGTGCGTCTTTACTTGGCCGTGACAGCAGCGATACCAGAGACATCGGACGACGGTTCGTAAGACAGCAAGTTGTGCATCTTGAAAGGCTGTATGGCATTCGAATCACTCGGCCACTCTCCTATCTCAGACATAGGAGGTACATCCCAGCCCGCACATCTTAGAAAAGAGAGGAAAACACTACAGAGACATGGACCACAAGTCATTGCTGCCTTGCTGTTTAGCTCGGAGCTCGAATGACATCCATCGCACAAACTCCGTATCATGAGCCATCGCCCCAACATAACATACGCCATCTCCTACCGTCTGCTCGGATATCATTGTGGCGTACAAGTGTAGGAGTCAATACGCGTGCTCCGCGGGCTGATACTTTCAACCCTCATTAGGCCGGGCGCGACCGTTCACCACTGCCAATGTGGAATGCCAGGACGGGCCATGCTTCTTCGTGATCCGCTTTGGCCGGTCGTCCGGACCGTGTCTTTGGTTCCGGGTAGAAGACACGAGCAAAGTCCACCAACCTTCCCTTAAACATTGCCGTATTCTGTGCAAGCATTGCTGCCACCTGCCGCCCCACAGGAGTGCCTAGCAGAGCCTTGCCTTCCTCCGTCTTCAGTGAGAACGACGTACCAGGCCAGATCGCGCCCTGATTCACATGACCGGCGCGCTGTGCCGAAGATCGCTGCCATGCTTCCGCAATGATGTCGTAGCTATCAACGTCGCCGCAGTAGTCAAAGAAGATCCACTCCAACGACTTCGATCTCTGCTCAGAAGCCACTGGATCTCCCAGCTGTCTCTCCCACAACAGAGCAGTGACGTCAGCCCACGATCCAAGCTTCGGCCACCCACTCCCCCAGGCCCGCCCATTCGTTTCCTCCCACTCGTCCGTCGCAGCTGCTGGAGTCATCACATAATCAACCACAATGACACCGTCGGTGACGCTCATTGTCTGTCTGTATCCCGCATTTGTCCTCCTGTACGGTTCGGCATCAATCCATGTCTCGGCGTTAGGTTTTACACCATCCCAACCAGCGTGGTCCCAATCCTGTCGAACGGCCGTGGGTCCGCTCAGAGCCAAGCCCAGTGCCTTGATTGGGCCTTTGAGGCTGGTCTTGTCCAGCAGTTTGGGTTTTGGGTCAATTTTCCAACCCCATTTGGCGAGGTCGGAGTACTTGAACGTGCTCTGTGGCTGCTGCTTCGCTAAGAAGTGCTGGGTCCACTCTACCGCCCTCGTCCACGAAACTGGTGGTGCCGGTGGAGCTGTTTTCGACTTCTTCAGGGCTGGCGGAAGGTCGCAAGTACCTGCTGGTCGCTTCCGATCGTTGCCTGGCGATGTTAGACCCCGAGAGCTGATCCGGTTGATGCTCCGTCGGGTCTGATGCGACCGTTTGCCACCGTCAATCTGGAAAGCCAGTATAGGCAATGTCGTATGAATACCAGCGGCCTGTGGGCTTCCAGCTCGTGGTAAGAACACATGGACAGAATCGACTTCGCTACCCGGGAACGTCTTGTGATGCTGCGCAAGCATGGACGCAACCTGCTGTCCTATGGGGGATCCCAGCAGCGCTTCACCTGCATCCGTCGTAACTGAGAAAGAGGATCCGGGCCACATCGAGAAACGTTTCTGCGGCTGTTGCACAGCTTCATGGATGATCGTGAAGGTTTCCATATCGAGGCAGCCAGTGATTTGGAAGAATACCCACTGGACTGATGTATGAGAGGGGTTGTCTTCAGCCTGCTTCTCCCACACCAAGGAAGCAACATCGCCCACTGAGCTAAGCTTTGGCAAGTTATCTGGCCAAGCCTGCTTGTTCTTGATCTCCCAAGCCGATACCATTTATTGTGGGGTCTTCAGCGAGTCCATAACCATGACACCTTTCTTCAGATTCATCATCATCCGATACCCTGCCCGTGTTGCCTTGTACTTGAACTTCGTCCAAGTCTTGGAGCCCTCGATTCTCCGAGTTTGACCGTCATCGCCTGGAACCTTCGGGTCCTTCTCCCAACCAGCGTGAATCCAAACTTCCTGGGCGTTGTCATGTCCACCAGTATCAAGCCCTAGTCTCTCAAACGCGGTCTTGAAGCCGGCCAGGTCCAAGCTTCTTTGCGTTTTGTCCTGCTGCCAGCCCCATCTGGCGAGGACGGAGAATTTGTACTCGATTTGCTGCTGTCTCGAAGGCCAATCTGACTTCTTGGTCCACTCGACTGCTTTCACCCATGCGGCCGACTGACCTCCGTTCAGCTTCTTGGCAGGTGGAGCTGGGCAAGCATCGTCTGGAGGTGGTCGCTTGACACCACTGTTAATGGGTGTGAATGGGAGCGCCTGGATATGAAGGGCGAGTAGCAGCAATGCATACCCAGTCGTGAACAGCCGCATGTCTGCTCGATGTCGTTGACGTTCGGTCTGCTTGCAGGAGTGTCTTGTTGGTAGCTCGTCCCAATGTGTCAGTCAGGTCGCTTGGGGTTGCCTGGTGGTCTTGCTGTTCGTGCTGGTCAATGAGAGCTCAGGTCCAAACCGCGACCGATGCGACTCAAGTATCGAGCAACTTCGTGTGCTGGCAAAGAGATTGGCATGAGAGCCAACGCATCGCTGTCATAGTCGTCACCACCTTGGGCACCTGTTATCCATATGCGCGAAGACGGACCATGTGGGTTCGCACGGGCGATGATGGGAGGCCATGATGGCCGGCGTGTCTGTCTGCTATCCCTAAACTTAGGGAACGGGGCGCACGGGAGCGACATGAGCATTCAGCGGATGAGTCGCCAAGGTTGTAGAGACCTTAAAGGGTGGTAGGTTATGAATGGCTCACGTTCCGGAGCTTCGCACAGTCGCACAGTGTGTCATTCAAGGTATCGTAGGCTGTTGGCTTGTCAAATCCAAAGGAGGTCCGGTAGCCTCTGAACGTACAGCAAACCGGAACCCATACCCCGGCCAACAGTTGTCGTCCACTGACTTCGCGACCTCCCACGCCTCGTCTCTCTCATTCCGGGCCATTTTATTCTCAAACCGCGTCCTCGCCCGCACAGTCTTGATGAACGGGTACGGCAACCCGCTCTCCGCAAGCCCTTTCAGCCGTCCAAAGATCTCCCTGGCAGTGCTATCATAGGTGTCCGGCGCGTATATATCGTGGAAACTGATGTCGACGGTCAAAGTGTCGAGATAGTAGAACATCCTCTCCCTCTGTACAACCCGGTCGTGGACAGGACTCTCCCCCTCATCGGCGTTGAGAGGGCCATTGGCGGCATCGAACAAGCCATCGCGTGTCGTCCAGGGACCGTCCCAGACGTAGGAGTTGAGGAGGGACATCAATGTCTCGCAGCCTTGGCCTGGGGTCCCGGTATGCCGGCTCGGGAGGAAACTTTCGCCGCTGAAAATGCGGAGGGTAACTGCGAGGTTTGTGAGGCGATCACCTGGTCGGAGGATTGTAGGTATACTGGTCCAGGTTGGGTGGAACTGGTAGGCTTTGGCCATGATGTCTACTTCTGCGGTGGGACCTTCGTGGGACTTGCGGAGTATGCGGATAGCGTCGGCGCATTCTGAATGGAGTTGTCGATTTACTGAAGATATCGCTGGGTATCCTATATCTCCGCGCATCAAGGGTAGGATCGTGCCATAGGCTGCCCGGAGCCTTGGGCCGGCGGCTTGGGGGTGGAGTGGCGATTCTTGGGTGTAGACAAGGAGGTAGGAGATGATGTGGTCGCGGATCTCTCGTGGGAGGCCGAGTAGAGTCGTTCTGTTGTGAGTGGCTTCCATGGTTGTTATGACCGGCGCGTCCCGTAGTTGAGCCAGCTTCAACGCTGTGTATGTCAGGTGGAGAAGTCATGTCTGTATGTCGCGTTCACATGCGAGCCGGGGATATGTTTTGCCGGTCCGACATTTGATGCGATAGCGCAGCTAGGGACTTGCCTCGTTGGTCAGATACAGAACAGCGACAGCATTGGACTCGGGGATACTCGCAACGATATATATTATATATATATACGACATGCTCGCCCTCAAGAGCCTTGTAGCTACACTGCTAATTGTCTGCGCTTCCGCCGCCAAGCTCAGCGTCACCATCCCGCCCTCACCTCCACTCCTCCCGAACCCAGCGACTCTCCCACCATCCACCCACGCAGTCCTCGTCGGCCCACCAGGAGTCCGCTACGATGTTCCCATGCGACGAGACAACACCTTCGCCTTCCCCGATCTTGCCGAAGCGAGCTATCTCCTCACAGTCCACAGCCGCGACTATTCCTTCCCACCACTAAGGGTAGACATTACGCAAGAGCAAGCCGCAGACGGCGCCTCGCAACAACAGCTCGTACAAGCATGGCAGACCTTCCGAGGCAACGAATGGAGCAACAAAGGACCGATGTACGGCTCCAGCAAAACCGGCGATCTGAACATACAAGTCCAGCCCAGCAGCCCCAAGAACTTCTACCAGGAACGAGGAGGCTTTAGCTTGATCGGGTTCGTCAAGAGCCCTATGATCTTGATGGGGTTGGTGTCTGTCGCCTTCATCTTTGGGTTGCCGTATATCATGGACAACAGTATGTCTTCACCATCTGCGCACAATGCTCTTGGTGGGGTCGAGACGGCTGCTAACGATCGTTGCAGTGGACCCAGAAATGAAAGCAGACTTCGACGAGATGCAGAAGAAGGGACCACTGTCCGGACAGTCAGGTGCTGCGAATCAGCTACAGAACTTCGACCTCGCCGGTTTCTTGGCTGGGAAGGGCGGAAACAGTGCATCTGGTGGTGGTGGAGGCGGAAGCAAGAAGCGGTAGCACTACAATTGCCTCAAAGTAGCATTCCTCCCATCATCCACGGTCGAGTTCCACCGCTCTCATTTCAGCAACGTGTCTAATCATGTCTGTCAATTAACGCTGAAGGTGGCGAGAGGTAGGTAACAGGTGAGTACCTTTGTGTGATCGAGCCCGGCGCCGCAGCATACAATGGCTCCAAGAGCCTCCTGCATTCTACAGCTCATGCCAGCCGGTCTGGGACCTCTACTCCCAACTCCGTCTACGTAGCTATTCAGGCTAAATGCGCGGCAGGTAGGCCGGATAAGAGGGCTCGAGCAATCGCAAAGCCCTTCGAGAACGAAGCATTCACACGATACATCCTCCCCTCCCACCAGCACCAATCGCAGCTTCGAAGACCGACAAGCTTCCAGCCATGCCTCCACCCATCAAAGTTGGCCTAATGGGCTACGGCTTCTCAACCAAGTGCTTCCATCTGCCTTTCATCTTACCCAATCCAGATCTCGAAGTATACGCCTTCCTGCAACGCAAGAAAGCTCCAGCAGACAAGTTCAATGTCGAAGCTGGCGTCCATTGCACGATCGACCACCCGAATGCCAAACACTATCGAAAGGTAGACGAGTTCTTCGCCGACCCAGAGATTGAACTCGTAGTCATCTGCACGGACGTCGGCACGCATTACGATTTTGCTGAGAAAGCCTTGCTTGCTGGGAAGCACGTTGTAGTCGAGAAGCCTTTCACCGTCACCAGCACCGAGGCGGATAAGCTGATAGAGCTTGCAAAAAAGCAAGGGAAGATCTTGACGGTCTTTCAGAACCGACGGTACGACTCCGACTTCCGTACCTTGCAGCATCTGATGAAGCAAGATGCCTTCGGCAAAGTCACGGAGTTCGAGAACCACTACGACGTTGACAATCCGGAGTGGATTCAGAAGTGGAACTCGCCAGAGCTTATACCGGGGGAGGGTATGTTGTACGGACTTGGCACGCATTCTATTGATCAGACTCTGTTGCTATTTAGGAGGCCAAAGAGCGTTACTGCGTTCACAAGAAGTCTAAGGATGGACAGCAAAACCGACGACTCCTTCACCATCATCTTGCAATACGGTGGCGACCAGAAGAATCTCATCTGCACGATCAAAACGACGATCATCAGCCCTCTGCCTATGGAGAGGATTCCCAAGTACTCCATCCGTGGGACGGAAGGGTGCTTCATCAAGGTGTGCTCTCCATTGTCCTCCATTGTCTCCACCCTTCCAATCTTACCCATCACCCTCTATTTATCTCACCCACCTTGACTAACTTCCCATCGCAGACCGGCGAAGACCCCCAGATCGACCACCTCCTCGCCGACAAGCTCTCACCCACAGACCCAGCTTTTGGCGTCGAGCCAGAGCGCTATCACGGCTACTTGTCGACTGCCAAGTCTTCTCCGGGCGGAGAGTTCAAGGGACCCACTCCCAGCCAGAAAGGCTCGTACATGGATTACTACCGCGATGTCGTTGCAGCTATTAGAGACGAGAAGGAAGTAGTTGTGAAGCCTGAGGAGAGTAGAGATGGGATCAGAGTCATTGAGTTGGCTCGGGAGAGCGCTGAAAACGGGGTATCTGTAGCGTGGAGCTGAGGTGAATAGGACTCCTTCCCTAGACTTAGCTTTTCAAAGGACCGTATCTATATCTATACGCAGCTCTAGAGTTCAAGGAGAATATACAGTGCTGAACCTGGTGACTCAACACTCGGTGACCCAGAGTCGGTGGCCACCTTCGGCTTCCCTCGCCTGCTCCCGTCCTCCGTCTTGCTCGTGATCCATCCCCTCATCATGCCTTTGACGGCCGACTGCTCCCTGCAACAACTGTGTCGTACCTCCTAGCGAGCTCCACCTTTCGACCCGGCCCTGCTGAACGACATAAATCTGCCACAGCCACTACCGATGTCCTTTCGTCGAGATTTGTTCTCCCGTCAACTGAATCTGCTCATCATGTTTGACCCAAAGTCCCGCGACTTCCTCGCCACCGTAGGCACCTCTGGCGTTTCTGCGCTCCTTGGGCAAATCTCTCGTCTAGAGTATCCACGGTTTCACCGGTCTGCCGAAGTTCTCCTATGATCTTCTCGAGTGTGTCGTTGATGGATTTCATCTTGCACTTAATGTGATCCAGATCCTCGTTTATGTGGTCGAGAGTCGCACTCATCTTTCCAACTGTTGCGTTCATACTGCTGAAATTGTCGCTCATGCTGCTGAGATTATCCCTCATGCTGCTGAGATTATCCCTCATGCTGCTGAGATTGTCGCTGGTACTGTTGAGGTTGTTTTCGACATCTACCAGTCCGCTGGTGAGTCCTCTTGCGAAGTCGTACTGCTTTCGTCTTTCAGCATCGGTCAAGACCTCTTGCGCCTCCCGGATCGCTCGAAAGCGTGTCGCATCGCCGCCCGTTTTGTCTGGATGGTGCTGTAGCGCTAGACTGCGAAAGGCAGCCTGTATATCTGCTGTAGATGCGTTGGTTGCGATACGTGAAGCGGCGTAGTGATCTCTCAAAGCGTCTGATGGGCATCTTGGAGGCGTTGTCGATCTGACGGAAGAATCGGCAGCCTCGCATCTTGCGTAACACCTTATAAGGTAGGCCTCGTACCAAGCATCTTTGGTTGCATGATCGAGCAAGGCGAACTACGGTACGAGCCCAAACACCCTCCCTCACTTGCCATCATACAATCAATGTCTTCAATCATACAGCGGCACGCGTGGAACAAAGTATTCGCTCACTCCAAAACACGCCTCTACCGTCGTCTCCGCTGCACACCATTCGAACCTCCCATCATCTGCTGCAGCAGCCCATTCATGACGTTCAGCTTATCGTTCATCTCGCCAAGCTTGACATGGACTTGCTGGAGATCCGCTTCTACTTTTCGGCTGGCCTCTCCAAAAGTAGCTGCCCTTCTCACGGGCCTTGGAACAGGTTGAGGAACGGGACGTCTGAGTAGATCGTACTGTCGTCGCTTCTCCGGGTTTACGAGAGTCTCTTGCGCTTCGCGTATACGGCAGAAGAATACAGGGTCGCCACCCTTATCGGGATGGTGCGTCAAGGCTAGAGCACGAAAGGCGGCCTGAATATCTGCGGTGGATGCTGTCGGGCTGACGCCGAGGAGAGCGTAGTGGTCTTGCTGTTGGCCGGACCGGTTCATCTTGTCTGCTGCCTGATGTGAAGGTGATGGGGGACTTCCAGGTACGCTTAGCTACAACTTTTCGTCAACTAGTCAATACCGTACGACAGTCCAGTCTCCAAGAGTTATCACGGTGATCGTATTCATCTCTTCTGGCTCAACATTTGAACTGAGACTCGGCTGGGAGAGTGAAGTAAGGCCCCCACAGCCCCGCCACGAGAAAGTCGCGCGAGTCATGCTGGGGATGTGGCGCATGATTCGCCACCCAAAGGCAGCGAGTAGGTCGCACCTTCCTTCTTCACCACATCACCCACCTTCCACTTCTTGCTCGAACAACAAGTTAATCTCCTTGGTTCCCCGCCGCCAAGATGCCGTACTTTGCCCCTCCACAAAGGTACAACAATGCCGAAACTGAGACTTTTGCAATCGCACATTTGAAAGATCAAGCTAACAAAGCAACCGCGAAGATGTGGCCTTCCAATGAAGGCCAGATACCCCAGGACGTTCTGAATCACTTCGTATACACCTTCGCAAACGGCAACGCTTGTCCACCAACATCGACATCTCAACAGGAAGATGGCGAATCCGACGACACCGCAGAGGTCGGCAGAGGCCGATCAGCTAGCGAAGACTATGAGGAACTTGAAGCTGGATACCAAGAGTACCTCGCCGGCAATTACGGCACCTACGCAGGCTACGAGCAATTCGAGCAGGAGGAGCAGCTCCAGCAGTTCGACGGAGGTCCTGTTCAAGGGCCGGAGCAATCGCATCCCGCCGCACCAGCGCAGCAAGACTACGGCCAGCAGCAAGACTCCTACCAACAAGGCCTCAACCAGCACTTTCTCGACCAGCAATTCCTCGACCTGCAATTCTTCTTCCAGCAACTTTCCCACCAGCAAGGCCAGTACCAGCAACCAACATTCCACGGACAAGGCCACTACCAGCAAAGCTACTACCAGGAGCCAAGCTTCCACGGACAGAGGCAGCAACAGTACGCAGACTACCAGCAATCAGACGCGCTGGCACTCCAACATGGTGCGCAGTCCCTTGAGCAGTCTACGCTAACGCAGGAAGGGCACACAGCCAACCAGCCCGCTTCGACCTTCAACCCAGGCGCCCCAGCCTTCGCACCAATCAATCTCGCCTTCGCACAGAAGAATTCAACACCGAAGAAAAGGATCCAGCAGTCGAATTCTCTGAAGTCAGTATCTGCGGCAAGATTGAACCAGAAGCAGCGCGTTAACAAGCAGAGCAGGTCAGCCACGCCGAAGTCACCACTTCTCCGCCTTCTCACGCGCCCTAAGCCAACTCCGGAGTACATCAAGAGCGCCGGGGAAGAACCGAGAAATCGGGAAGGACCACCGAAAACACTGCTAGTCATCCTCGACCTTAACGGCACTCTCCTCTACCGCAAGAACACAGGAGCCAATTTCACTCCCCGCCCGCGGCTCAAGGAATTCTTGCACTACCTATTCACCAACCACAAAGTTATGGTCTGGTCTTCGGCAACCAGTGTCAACGTGGAAGCAATGTGCGAGAAGCTTTTCACTAAGAGTCAACGCGAGCAGCTCGTCGCTGTATGGGCGAGGCGCACGCTTCGCCTGACCCCAACTCAGTACAACCAGAGGGTTCAAGTGTACAAGCAGCTCTCTTGGGTCTGGGAGGATCCCGTCATCGCTGCCACCTGCGTCAACGGCGAGCAGTGGGACCAGACCAACACCGTGCTTATCGATGACTCCGTGGAGAAGGCGCGCAGCGAGCTGTACAACTTGGTTCAGATCCCGGAGTTCGAGGGTACGGATGCTATTGCGGATGGACAGATGAATGAACCGGTGCTGGGCCAGGTAGTGCGGCGCCTGGAGCTTTTGAGGAAAGTAAAGAACGTGAGTTCGACTATGCGGTCGACGCCGTACTTCTTCAAGAAGTTCAGCCCCGAGGAGCCGGAGTTTGAGTGGACGGACATCGTCGCGGACATGATTAAACGTATGTAAGTCTCTTCCCCTTAACCCCCGGCGGCGGCGGCGGGCGACTGAGTTGGATGGAGAGTATGCTGGAGGGCAACAGAGCATGAGGAGCGTTGATTTTCTGGCGGAGATGGTGTGGTGTTCTAGCGGAAAGGAGGATACGATGAGATACGTGATGTACAAGATGATTCTTCTTCGAACCTGCTGAACTTGCACCATCCCACGAATAACATCTGCTCATCAGGGGTATGTATCGCCCTCCCAGCGTCAATACAGGCCCAACTACTTCAAGAATCTTGCGGAGATCTGTACAAATCGCAATTGCAGCTCAGATTCCGACTTCCGACTTACCGGATTGGCATCCTGCTGAATGTGCATCGTCCCACACAGAGGATGTCTGTTCATTAGGGCTCGTATCGCCCTCCCAGCGTCAATGCAGGTTCGACGTGCTGAAAGATCTTTAGGAAATGGGTACATGCCAGCAATGGTGGCTCACTCACGCCCTCAGATCTTCCAGATTGGTGACCTATTTGATTTAGCACCATCTCACGGATACGATGTGCTCATTAGGGGCCTGTGTTGCCCTCCCAGCGACATTGCAGGCTCGATATGCTCGAAGGATTTTCCGGAGATGTGGATATGCCAGCAATGGCAACTCATACCTGGCATCAGGTCTCCCAAATGGACTTGCACCATCCCACGAACGACATCTGCTCATCAGGGGCCTGTGTTGCCCTCTCAGCTCTGATAGTATACCTTTCTGACGACGATGTTGTACGCGGACGTCCCACTCTCGGCTCTGCTGCTTTCTCGGTCCAATGATGTCGTTTGTCAGAGATGTGTAACGACGACTCGTATCTGACCGCAGACTCACCGAGCTCGACATGTGCGTCCCGTATGTTGAATGATCCTCGGAGCCTGGAGGCCGCCACGGGTATCTGAGACTGTCGCATGCTTCTGGAGAGTAGCCTGTGTATCCAAAGCCACTCAAGCTCTGGTACTCCCCACCAGATGTCTTACGAGAATAAGATGTTGCTGAGAGCTTGACAGGTCTTCTGAAAACGCATGCAGCGGTCGAGCAGCTGTAGCTGACTCAATGCTCAAGAGCGGCCGTCGGGTGAGATGCGGATGGCCTGTCAGCGAAGCTCGATCTGACATGTGAACGTCGACAAAACGTCGGCAGAAGTATCCGCAGCCGAATGCGTTGGGCCTCCTGTCTTGCTTTTGCCTTCCTCCCTCCACCACAACAATCCTCCAAAGGCTTCGGATCCTCCACCAGCACCTCACGACAGCCTCTTCTGCGAGAGACAATACAAAGCATGGCAACATCCGCACTCACGTCGGTGACGATCAGACCGACACGGGGTTCCGATGCATACACCCAGATGTTCAGTAGTTCGTCGTCTTCGAGTAGGCTGACTTTAATTTCCGGTGGGTCTACGGTTGTCCTGTGAAATGGGTAGGAAATGGTTTCCAATGACAGTAGGGTGCCGGTTCGATGTACTTCATAGTCTCTAAGGTCCATATTCCACCCGTCCTAGACTTCCCGTCATTATAGAGCTGGTGCCGGGTTCTAGACGGATCCCAGATACAGGTCATGCTCGTGCTATCGAGATTATTAGCGTACTTCTTAAGCCTCTTCTTACTATTCTTCCGAGTCTTGGGGTTTGAGATGTGAGGCCAAGGGAGGAAGGTGTGGGAGGGAGGGTCCTGCTGAAGAACGGCCTAGAGCTTGATAGCACTGCTACGGCAAACGTGTGGTTGCAGGAGCGCGAATTGAGGGCGGTCTGTAACGTGAGGGCTGAAACCGTGGGCAACGTTTGGGAATACGTATAGACCGACACGACCGCGAGGAGCTTCATCCTAGCACTGAATGAGCGCTATTGCCCCTTAGACCCAGACGATCTGGAAAGATAGAGAGATAGAGAGATGAAGTCCTTACTTCTCGAAGCTCGCAGCAGTCCCATAGGCTAGGTACTATATTGCCCTTTCGATCCAGACGACCTTGAAAAGCATCGAGAGATGGAGATTAGCAGTCTAGCACTCCCTCGATTGCTCTGCAACCTCGCGCGCTACTGTACCGCCCTATGAGCCTAGATGATATAGAAGAGATTCGAGATATAGGGAGATGCCGTTGGTCGCTCTCTATATGGCTCTACGGTGTCATGATGCTTCTATGAGGCCCGCTGTCCCATCTTCGGAAGCCTGTCAGATCTGAGATGCCTAATACCGGATCGGCCACCCTTTCTATCAACAACCCTTGATGATGGCTTCGTGGGTGTCGGTAACGACACCGCGGAGGGTCTTCATGTGCTGCTCATACTCGACTGGAGCCACGACAGCGGTGCCGGCGAGCCATAAGAGTGCTGCCGGCACGTACAGCGTCTCTTTAGAGGCTTCTCTGTTCGGAGACTTCTCCAGCTTGTGAAGACGGTGCTGTCTAGTATGGACCACACTTCTCTCCGCGAACTGCTGCTCTTAGGTGCTGCTGCTGTATGGTATCTCGTGTACGTTGTAAACATTAAACGCTCTATAGCACGACCTCCCTGCTCCTATATTCCTGAGCCTTAGTCGGAGAACATTCCCTCTACGTCCTTCGCCTCCAGCAGCCTGCACGCGCCACCTTCGCACAATTGCACCATCTGCTTACGCCCATCCAGATCCTTCAGCAGTTCGTTCCGTCCTCTTAGCCATTCGCTCTTCGCCTTGCCACCCACCCTCAGCACAGTGCAGTTCGGCCTCACGTTCTCCCTCGCCTTCTTCAAAGCTGCCTCAGCAGCCTCACCATCACCTACAACCATCAACCCCTTGACGCCCATCTTCGAAGCAATGACACTGCTCATCATCCCTGTGAATAGCCCGGGATGCTGACCAATCTCTACCTCGAAAGCACCAACCGTCCGCTTCGCCATCTTCTCATAGCCTTCATCGTTCAGCAAACTTCCCAGCCGGAAGAGATTTTGCGCGCTGACGCCATTGGTGCTGGGTTCGGCATTGTCCATAGCATCCTTCGTTCGGACAAGGATATCGGGTTGATTCGCTGGAGTGGAGAAGAAAGCATACTTATTGTCGTCCCAGAAGAGCTTCTTCTGCGTTTGCTGCAAAGTGTCGGCGAATTGGAGGTACTCATCGTTGAACGTAGCTTCGTAGATATCAAGCAGGCCGGAGATGAAGAAAGCATAGTCATCCGCGAAACCTTGCGTCTCACCTGGGCCTTCACGGTAGACTCGCTTTAGTGTGTTGACCTTGGCATCGAAGAGGTTGTCGCGGATGCACTTTACTGCTTTCTCCGCGGCCGCGAGATACGATGATGCTTGCTGAGGTGCAGTGGAAGCCAATGCTGCGCTTGCGCGTGCCAGACCACCTATCGCAAGGCCGTTCCATGCTGTCACGATCTTGTCATCTAATGATGGTCGAGGCCGCTCTTTGTCGCGGTATGCGAGGAGCTTTTGCCGACCGGAGGCGATGATGCGCTTCACTTCGTCATCGCTCATGCCGAGCTCCTTGGCGAGATCTGCCGTGTTGTACATCACGCAGAGGGTGTTCTTGCCGACGAGCTCGCCTTGGTGGTCGAATTGCCGGTCGACGTTGCCATTGGGCTGCACGTTCCAGTACTTGGCGCACACGTCTGCTTCTTGTTCTGTAAGTACTTCCTTAAACTCGTCGAGTGTGAAGACATAGAATGCGCCTTCGCGCTTGTGATGATCGATTGCGGTGGGCATGGAGTCGGCATCTTCGGAAGCGTTGATGCCGCCGAGGCTGGATTGCATGGGCTCGGTGGTCATGTACGTCGCCACGTCGTGTACGGTCTCCAGGAACAAGTCAGACTTCGTGAGTATGTAGGCATCCAGATACAGCGGTAAAAGCTGCGCGTTATCGTAGAGCATCTTCTCGAAGTGCGGCAAGCTCCAGTCTCTCGTCACTGAGTACCTAGCGAAACCATGTCCAATTTGGTCCTTGATGCCGCCCTTCGCCATACATTCGAGCGTCTTGACCGCCATGTGCCGCGAATGTTCTATCTCCTTGTCGCCTACTATCTCTTTAACCAGTTGCGTATGAGTTCCGAACCTCAAGAGCGCCTTGAGATGTACGGGAGTCGGGAACTTCGGCGCACCACCAAAGCCGCCATACTTGTGATCGAACCTATTCTTGTAATGCTGATACGCTTCATCCAGCAGATCAAGCTCCAGCCCATCTTCACCATCATCTGGCTTCCCATCCGATCTACCACCAAGCGTACCTTCCTGCGCAAACTCTTTAAGCTGCGCAGTGATCTGCCTGCCGTTCTCTCTCAGCTTCTGCTCTTGCTCTTTCCACAACGTCGACACCTTCAACAGTATTTGCTCGAAGCTCGTCCCGCCCATCTCTGCCCTCTCGCTCTTCGGCCCCGGCCAATATGTGCCACCAAAGATCGGCTCCAGATCTGGAGTCACGAATACGTTCAGCGGCCATCCTCCACGACCCGATGTAGCTTGCAAGAAGTCCATATACTGCCTATCTATGTCCGGCCGCTCTTCGCGATCGATCTTGATAGGTACGAAGTGCTCATTAAGCAGCTGCGCTATGCGCGGATCGTCGAAGGACTCGTGGGCCATCACATGACACCAATGGCAAGCCGAGTACCCAATGCTCACAAAGAGTAGTCGATTGGTGTCTCTCGCGAGCTGTAGCGTCTCCGGTGTCCATAGCTGCCATGCCGTAGGGTTGTCCATATGCGAGCGGACATATGGGCTCTTCGACTCGCCGCAGCGGTTCGCGAGGGACACATGTCGGTCAGGCATGGTCGCGTACGAGTACGGTTCTAGTCGCTGAGTCGGTAGGCGCACAAGAGTCTCCAGAAGACGACCTTGAGAACGGCGAGGCTGCCAAAAGCTCTTGAGTCCTGCAGGTCGCGCTGGGTAGGAAAAGGCTCGCCGCGAGGATGCTGAGAAGGGCCGCATCCACTGTATATTACAACGTCGGTGGATCAAGAGAAGATAGGAGATTCTATTACTTAGCCATGAGCATGTGTCACGAGAGTCGCATGGTGTTGCCGCAGTTTGTCGCAATGTTATGCGCAAGATACCTTAGCGTCATATCTCTCGAGGAGATCTCTATCTTATCAGCTGCCAATGCGCCCCACTTGTGTTGACCATTGCCGTCTCGTGACTCGAACGGAGAAGACTCCTGTCGGAAACGTGCCTCCCAGCCACGCGGTATGCGCATGTGGGAGGACGGGTCATCTACATAGACGAGCCCGGCGGCTCTGTGCGCGAAGCAAAGACCTCTGCACGCTTCCGGGTCCAGGCTTTTCGGTATCCAGCCCTACGCATAGTGCTCTTGTATGCTTGAAACGGATGGGATGAACATTGAGATGAGACGACGAGCAGGCATGCTCGACAACAGGATGTGTAGAAGGAACTGGACCGTCGTAAGAGGCATTTCATTTGTGCATAAGGCGTCATAGGCATCTCAGCAATCGAAGAAAGCTGCAAGCATCCAGCTCGAAGTATACACATGAAAGAAGAAGAATCAGTCCCCGAAGAAGTGAAGTAGCGGTAGAAGAGCAAAATCCAGCTTTTCTTTCGCTAACCTGCCCAGCAGATCTAAGCTCGCGTATTGACATCGGCAGATGAGAAGCGCCTAGTAGGCGACATCTCCCTGGAAAGCAAAGACCGGCCAGAGCAGACCAGCTACTCATATGCCCTAACAGACGGCTGGAAGGTGTCTTTCTTCGCCCGCGAAAGAACGAGCGAAACCCAGTTTCAAACTCCGCCAGATGCACGCGTTGTTCCCATATGATGACCGTAGCCCGCTGCGTAGTCATCAAGAATGCTGCCAGCAAGCAACAGCGCAAAAAAGCATCAGCCGCCGCTGTGGGCTCGATGCTGAAAGAATCTCGTAGCGGATTGGCGTAAGCTGAAGCGCTTACAGGCCGGTGTTCCATGCCGCGGTGGCCTCGCCGAGGGGCGAGCCGACGTTGTCGCTGTACTCGTTCGCGTAGTTGCCTGCAAGGTATGTTAGCATATTTCTCCATAGTGCATGTAGGATTGGTACTGCTTACCTGGCGACTTGTAGTTGCACACCGTGAAGTATGGCGCGACGTCATCACCGACATTAGCGAGACCTTGCGATGTGCAGTCCTGAGTGTAGCAGCCGACCTGAGTGGTCCCCTTCCAGACGATCTGGGAGAAGTGGCCCCAGTGCTCGAAGTTGGTCATGTCCGGCTGAGCCTCGCCGTAAAGGCCCTCGTACCAGCCGACCTCGCCGTTGTAGAACAAGTCGGTGATGATGGCGGTGATATTGTCAGCCTCAACACCAGCCGCAATGTTCTGGCCGTAGCCGCCGCCGTTGGCGTCGACGTTGTGCGCATACGAGCAACTGGCGGCAATATCGGCAGCAGTGCTGGCAAGGTCGTCGGACCACTCGATGGATGGAGCGGAGTGGTTGGCACGGTGGATGTTGTGGTGAGCAACAACCTTCTCCTGGTACGATGTCGGTGCAGCGCTTGATGCAGCGCTAGTAGCAGGAGCGGTCGAGCTTGGGGCAGCTGACGTGGTTGATGGAGCTTCGCTGGTGGTTGGCGCAACGTAGGTTGAGGTAGATGTTGAGGAAGGCGCGACGTAGGTGGAGGTAGTTGGCGCGGCGGTGGTCGATGGCGCCTCAGAGCTGGAAGGAGCGCTGTAGCTAGACGGCGCAGGTGCCTCTGAGCTGCTCTCGACCGATGACGGGGCCCATGATGGGTGCCAGTGGTGGCCCCAGTGAGAAGAGGGAGCGGCGGCGTCCGCGGCAGCAGCTACCGAGGAGACCGAAGTCGAAGATGCGGCTGGAGCCTCGCCAGTGACGGTCACCACGTCGGTCACGGTGACGTAGTTGTAGTCGTAGACAATGTCGCGTTTCTGGTACGGAACCGCGAGTGCGCCGGCCGCGAAGGCAGCAGCAACAATGGCGGAACGCATGTTGATACTGCGAGTTGATGATGCTAGGT
This sequence comes from Neocatenulostroma microsporum, assembly GCA_022814695.1. Lineage (NCBI taxonomy): Eukaryota > Fungi > Ascomycota > Dothideomycetes > Mycosphaerellales > Teratosphaeriaceae > Neocatenulostroma > Neocatenulostroma microsporum. Next base: position 32,871 of record JAKLLW010000148.1, read on the forward strand.
CGGAAGATTCTTGTTGTTTGCTTGCTTGATGGGATCTCAGATCCTTGAATGGCTTGATAAAACTGGAGGTAGAATGTTAGTACGAACGACGTTGCCAGCAAGTCGCGTATGATGGAGGTGCAAAGAATGGACAAAGGTTCAATAGTGAACGAGCCATTCTTATCACCAGTGCTCAAAGAGCCCTTTGATGGTGCGCCATCGGCACTGCGGCATTGTTGAGGGCAAACGTACTCGTCAGGTGGTGGGACTCGCGGAGTCGATCTGGCGCAGTGAAGAAATGAGTGGTCAGATTGCACAGAAAAGAGTGACTGGCAACGCAGAGGATGATGCTGTAAGGAGTGTGGGTGGTCTGTTAGGACCGTAGGTGTGGTTGGCGCAAGGTGGTATGTCGAAGTAGACGAAGATGGAAGTAGGGTTTTAAGGTAGTCGAACGCCCCTGCGCTAGTCGAAAGCGATCTGAAACAGACCTTCCCCCTGGTAATAACGGCCGGTTGTGTGGGGAAGTACCTTGGAAGTTGTGATTTCCGAAGAACAGATCGTACAAACTTTCATGCGGCGACCCGATGAAAAAACTATGGCTTCAGTGTGGCATATTCCAGATTGCGAAGAAGTGAGGTCGAGGTCGAAAACTGAAGCTGTCTCGAAGTCCCTTGCAGCGCTCCTCGACAACTGTTTGGAATGCATGTGCGTTTCGGACTCTTATAGGTACCCACCACATACCTACTTGCAGCGTTACATAATAGCAATGAAAAACGCTGGTAGAGGCAGGCTTCAAGCTTCGCGATGTTTTCAATGTTCGTGCTTTCATATGCACGCGCGGCGGTGATGCAGGAACAGCCTTCTCGTCATGCAACGTGCCGAGAGCCAAATTTCAGGAACAATAGCGCAATGATTGGCCCAAGCGGGAGATCACCCGTACATGAAGCGCGCCGAGAGTCTGGGTACATGCAGGTGCAGCAAGCTCCAGAATCGTTTTCGCTTCTGGCGCCCTCACGAGCGGTTCCAGGTCGAGGCTGACGGCATGTCTAGGCAAGCAGAACATCGAGAAGATGCGTATCGTACACCCATATTTGGCGTTGGGGCGTAAGCAGTACGAGGCCGATCACGACACCCGGAATCCTTGGAACAGCGCGATACACACCCCATCTAAATCCTGGAAGCAATCGCAATACGCCAGGTCTGACCATGCACAATTGTCAATCTCGCGACACTTTGCACGACCCTGGCGGTGATGACCGACATATTGCGGAATTTCCGTTGCAATATGATACAAATGGCCTCCTTTTGCCACCTCCTCGACTACTCTCTTGCATCGTCCTCCGCCCAATGTGTTGACATCTCCGAGCCTAGAACAAAGGAAAGTCGAGCCAAGGAGGATCTGGAATCTTGAGGTGTGCGAGGAAGCGCCAGGGATTCTCTCGAGCCTCACCTGCAGGCCCCCGGCTGCAAGTCTCACTGTGCCATGTGGAGCGGACTTCTTCGACAGCTGGTTGGTCGAGAGCCAGTATTATTGCAAACATTTGTTACAATATTCCGGCATGTGGTAGCAACAACAACCAAGCTGTATTCCAATTGCTCGCGAAAGGCAGTATCCTACTGCTACAACTGAACGTCCAGCCTGCCACTGGTGTATTCGAGCACTCATCGCACCAACGTGGTCTACACAATCTCTGCACATGACTAGTCAGAGATATTGTGACTCTATGGCCCTTATTGGGTTGGTTGAAATGCATCCGCAAGTCCTTTCGTCATCCGTTTCTTGGTTCGTTCAACAGCGGCGCCTGTTGCAAACATCGCGGCAGACAACCGTATGGAAATGTAGCGGCGAACACAATGGTCATGTAAAGATTGGCTGAGCTTGGCAACAGGTTGATCACCACACGGGAACGAAGCGAGGCTTGCACTGCAGTCCGCAACGACAAACAACAGCCATCTGGCCTTCCCGATCGTGCCTTGCGTCCACGTCTCCAAGCCGCACCCGGTCCAGGCATGATCACGACACCCTCCACAGTAGGCCCTCCGCAATGCGGCAAAGCGGGACAGTTGTCATGCCTGCAGCCACCCTCGGAAGTGGCAGCCTTGTGTGACACAAACGAAGCCCTTCATGCACCCCTCACATGCCAGCGCACCGTGTACCAGGTAAGGCCACATGTACTGTGGAGCATTTGGCGCTGACACGCCCGGCTGTCTGGCCTCAGTATGAAACAGCTCAAATTGACCTCCAACAGCAGAAACCACCGGCCTCCGTGCTGAGATAGGCAGGCAGCCGCGCTTGGAGGGTGCGCCAGGTTGATGCTGACAGCTGCTACACCACCTTCGCCTATGTAGGCTCGGTCCAGTTCAGCCGTGGCGTGCCGCTGACATTCGAGCCAGTTGTACTCATTACGTCTCCGTCTCTGTACCGGCAGTGGCATGGTCATCATCTCAAACAGCGCTGGACGACCTGCGCAGCAAAATGCCGAAGGCCAGATGTGTAGTCAGTCAGCCGATGATCCCGAGAAGCTCATCGTTCAACTGCCATGTCCGGAGAACACAGCAGGCCTCTCGCCGCGGACTCGCAGGTGTCGCCACGAGAGCCCTCCTACATTCGACACTGCTGACGACGCAGCATGCAAACTTCGATACCGACATCCTCCGGATGGCGATATGCAGTTGCTAGTGGAGGACAACATCACGATTAGACGTAGCGTCGCCCAATAGGCAGCAGCTAGTCCGCCGCAGGGTTTCTCTCTCTCTCGTCGAGCTGAGTCAATGTACGGCGTCCGCGGCTCGCTCAAACACTGAGAGATCGATGGTACCATCGGGAGACTCAACGCTTCTCTGTCGTCAGCGTCTGTTCTCCTTGGCCTTCACTGGGTCCTTGACCTCTATCCCGCCAATTTCTCATCGCCAATCCTCAATGGGTGACGCGGTTTGTGCAGAGTCATCAGCGTTTCGAGGACCTTGTCGAAGTTCTACACCACGAAGCGTCGAAACGAGTGGCTTGCACATCGTCTTGCGCACCGTCCACTGTCATCCTCCCAGTGCAACTCTCACGGCACGGAGAGGCCTGGGTACTGTACGACCGCGAGCGAGATCTAACGTGTGATGACTAGGCGTCATCCATCTTCGATCCGACTTGACAATGGCTAGGCTGTGACGGCATGGCTTTCTATACCTTGGAAGCCCTATCTACCCATGTCTTCGAACGCCACATCCCGTGGAACATCGCCGATTTCACGTGTAAGTGGAGTGGATGTAGACAGAGTCCTACGACGAAGACAGCTCTGAAACGTCACGTCCCGGTCCCACGTACCGTTCAAGCCATACAAATGCGACATCTGCGGCAACAGGGCAAAGACTACGATGCAATTGACGAGACATATGAGGGAACAGCACACCAATAGTGGTAAGATCTCGTGTTATATTGCCGGCTACACAAATCCAGAACCTAGACGGGGACAGGATCTACTTCGACACATACTGGTCAAGCATAATTGGGTCAAGAAGGCATCGTCTGCTATGAGTATCAAGGACTGCAGGGACATGTTGCTGGATCTTGGCATTGATCTCCCGCCGGACGGATGACGGACCACACTACATCAACCCATCAAGTCGACTATACCGCCGCAAACTATCAAGTCGACCAGACCGAAGGATGGCCAATCGAAGAGAGTACCGTGGAAGTACGTGGACATTCGCGATATAAGCACCAAAGTAGAGGTTGTGCTATTGAAGACTCCACTACAGAAGCGTCTACAACTCCAGGTCGCGGCCGGCGGAGATGGATATCCACCGCCTGTTGGGATTTACCCCAATTCATCGCAAGAGCCCAGGCGCTTGCCAGCGGCTACCTGAGGTTGTGACGACGTGGCTACCGGATTGCCGATGGACGGATGGGTTGTAGCAGTCTCCGAAGGTTGTGGGTTAAGCAGATGGATGATGTATGAGGAAATGAGGCCCGCTCAACGGACAAGCTGCTTCACTGCAGCATCTCTTGTGGAAGCAGAGTCTACTGACGGCCTCGGCGGCTTACTCTATCGAGAGGTCTATGGCTGCATTGGGAGAATGCGACCGCGAATGCTTGCAGCAAGAGCGGACAGATCACGGTGTCAAGTGTGATGTAAACGATGATCACCAAGATGGCTTCCACCATAGATTGAGCAAGACATCAAGACATGCAGAGTAGCATGTCAAATCAAGCGGTGTTTTCATTGTGGTGCTGTGCTAGTATGCGCTGAATGACCTGCAATGCGCTCGTATCCCAACACTACTGCGGTATCTGTTCGCTCAGTGTCCAGTAGTGCTCTCCTTCTCGCTGCCATCTCGTACCCTGTCCCCAAGACATTTGCTCATTGCGCTTTGCTCATTTCTTATGTGTCGTACGGCTTTCAAGCCTACCATGTCGTGATTCGTTTGTCGTTCAAGTTCCTGCCTTAGTGTTGGCCGGAAGCGCCTGGGAAGCTCCTAGTCAGGTTCGCCATGCTATCCTTCGTGTACACGCCAAGCCCACCACGGAACTTGCTGAAGCTGTTGCTCACATACGTGCCGTTGCCGCGCAAGCCACCCAGGTCGACGAAGCTGTCTTCGCGCTTCATGCCGTCATCGAAGCTGTTCTGCGTGCTGGTGCTGGAGTGAGTGCTGCCGGTGCTGCCAGAGCTGGAGCTGCAGAAGCTGCTGAAGCTCTTGGAGCTGTCCGTGAAGGTTGGACTCGGCTCCAGCTTCTCACCGTCGCCCCTGCCAAATCGACATACGTTAGCGCTCGCTTCTAGTAGGAACGCACACTTAAGGGTACTCACCACCAGGCCTGATCCTGCGACTCCAATGGAGCGTACTTGTCATCGAACGAGTAGTAGATGCCTCCCGGAAGTCCGACCTGGAAGCCGTGGTTGAAGTTCTTGTTGTCGAAGACGTGAGTCTGCACCATCCTCGTGGACATGTCGAGCAGCTTCTCCATGGCCTCTGCGATTGTCGGCGCCTTGTCGGTGACCATCAGCTCGGTCTTGCGGGGAGTCATTGCGCTTCCGTACACCACATGCGCCTTGATGTTTGGAGCTGTGCCAGAGGTGATCACGTACAGCTCTGGAAACCCTGAAAGGTGACCACCACCCATCATAGTATCGTCGTGCTTGATGAGTGGGTAAATGACGGTGACGTTCGCTGGGCAAAGGTCAGTCACGGACGCAAGTACAGGCTCAGAGGACATACCTTTGATCATCTCGCGCATGCCAGCCACATCGATGCTTGCCGCCTTTGCGCCCTTGGCACGCTCATTCTCAACCACTGACTTGACTCCTTCGCGGAAGATCTCGAGGAAAGGCTTGATCGCGAACGAGATCTGCTCTCTGATGGCCAAGAGACTGGTCGAGAGCATCGGCTGCTCGCCTGCGCGCGGGACTTCGATGGTGGACGCCGTGGACGTGGTGGAGGGGCTTGATTTGAACGGCATCGTGAAAGGTACTCCTTGACAATTGCTTGCTGGACAATAAGAAGCGCTTCTAATTCTTGCAGTGCGATGCGGATCGGTGCTTTAGTGCGCGGATGAAATTAAGCGAAGGTGCGGGCGCCGTTGCGTGAGCCGATGGTAAGCGTGGTTGTACGGTGGGGAGGTTGAGGTGTACAGGTTGGAGTAAGGTAAAAGGTGAGAGGTGGAAGAAGGAAACTGGAAGGGTGAAAGTTGAAAGAGAACCCTTGGACTGCTAGTGCGCATCGCTCATCGGGCAATCCTCACTTCACACTCCATGCGGTGTGACAGTATTGTCAACATGATTGTTTACACTGCGGAGCCAAGGCTGTATACGCCATATGCCCGTTTGCTGCTCCGGTACATAAGCCCTCATAGCCTGGCTGCCATTGCACAAGACGTTCGCCGCCCAGATCCTACTACGCAGTCCTCCCATCTCGAACATACGGAGGCCCCGTCCTAGTTTCCATGCGGGGTGGGGGAGGAGACCGGTGTTCAGGCGTCGAGAGTTGTTGTGAGGTTACAAGAATAGAAGTAGACATCAGAGGGAAGAGGATGTGATGTCGGGATGCTTGGCAACTTTAGCCGAGAACATGACTCAGCAGTGCATATCGATCGCCCTCGTCCTGGGATCTTCTCGCACTCGGCAGCATTTGGCCAACCTGAGTTGCACGCACCGGCTGTGCGGAAGTATGTCAGGCGATACAGAGCTCGCAGATGCTACGGAGAGTACAACAGTCACAGCGCCAACGACCCAAGCAAGCTCAACAGCCCTGGCCAAGAAGAAGCGCAAAAGGACGCCCAAGAACCATGTACTAAGCCAATTCACGATCCGCAACCCGCAATGGGCATACATACATCTGCAACACATTACGTCCACCGGGTCAGCGAGCTCAACACTAGATGCGACGACGGTACACTTACAGCTTACAGCGGCCCGGTCTCAGTTCCTCGGCTTGCATGGCGAAGCTATACCGGTCGACATCCTGAAGATCGAAGGTGCTGAGGTCTGGATCAGAGTGCCTGCTGAGGACCAGAGTGCCTTGGTGGCTGCTCTGAGTGGCTGGATCAGCGGCAAAAGCGAAGCGTGGCGGGTAAAGGGTTCGAGTTCATGGGACGTGAGAGCGATGGCGAGAGACAGTGGACGGGAAATGTTCAATGACTGAACCAGCAACCTACGTATGGGGACCACCAGGAGTCCTCTGACGCACGCAATCTGTCGAAGGTGATCGTGAGAGCACTTCTAGTATGCTCGGGAGCGAGCTACTGCTGCTCCAAGGCTATGGTACAGGATTACGCTATCAACACATTGCTCCATATAAGCTATCCGCCTGTGGAGCATATCGTGCCGCCAATATCAGAATGCCAAGCCGAAACGCACAAAGAGGTATCACTCGCTCGCTCCATCCATCAAACCAAGCTGCCGCATACGATCCGGGTTCATGCCAGCAAACTTGTCGCGCTGCCTGGCTTTCTCGGCCTCATCATGGTCCGGAGAGCCGGTGGTGGGTGGCGTAGCGGTCTGGAACGTATGGTCGAATTCTTTGTTCTGCTGTGCAGATCCAGGCCGGGAAGCAGCACCCTTGAAGGAGAAGTCATCGCCATTGCTTTGCGCCCCGGCGACGGTAGCCTCATGGACCGCGGCGATGGCCTCATGCGTAAAGGAGCCAGAGACGTCTTCGCCAGGTGTCAGCGTAGCATCTCTCTCCATGGCAGGCTCGGCGGGTGGCGGCGGAGGAGGTGGCGGTGGCGGTTGTGCTGATTCTGTCTCTGTTCGAAGCTTCTTCATGATAGCCTCACTATCATCTCCACCATCTGCGAGGTCGCCTATTCTCCGCTTCAAATTCGAAGGGCTATCAGTTGAGTCCGCTGGCGTAGCTTCATGTTCGTTGTCCGATAGCATCACCTCGTCGTCGTCCTTCTCCATAGGGCTGTTGGCCGCAGGAGGTGGCGTGCCGACAGGCGTATGACTGCCATCATCTTTCTTAGAAGCCTTCTTCGCGGCCTTCCTCTTATCTGCCTCTTCCTTCTTCTTGACTGCTTTGTCGAAGAACTCCTGCACGTGCTTCTTGATGCTCTTAGCCTGCTTGTCACTGATCTTGGTCGGATCTTCGACCCTGCCTTTCTTGAAGTCGGACTCCACCATCTTCTTGGCGAACTCCTTTGCCCACCGCTTCAAATCATCTTTGGCAAGCTTGTGCTTGTACTTGCCAACGACGTGCATGATGTGCGGTTGCAGCGCGCCCTCGTAGAGCTTCTTGCGCTTCTCTTCTGGCAAAGACTTCCATTTGTCCTCTTTGCGCTCCTTCTTGGGGGTCTCTGCGGGTGTAGCAGTGGTCGTTGCAGGCTTTGCTTCTTCTTTCTTGCTCGAGACAATGTTCTTGATGAGGTCTTGCAGCATCTGCTGGTCGGAGACTGCTTTTGGAGGTGGCGGCGGAGGTGCGCCGGTAGCTGGCATCGTGGGTCGCTGCCATGTCGTTGTGCCAGCGGAGTTGTAGAAGTAGATAGATCCGTTGCCGGCCGTGGCCTCGAACCAGCCAGGCGGCAGAGCATTCGGAGGTGGCGGAGGGCGGAAGCGAGGAGGTGGGCGCGGACCGAAACCTCCTCGTCCCATAGCATTGCCTCGCGGCCCAGTCGGTGCTTGTATCCGCTCTGGTGACTTTGTACGTGATCGTGACCGCGAACGCCGCCTCTCACCATCGCGCCTGTCGACGCGCTCGGTCTTCCGATCCGGTGCGGCATTCGGGTCGCGCTTCATGCGTGGTATCCGGTATGCCACCTCAAGCTTACTCCATGAGTCGAGCAGACTGTTGGCCTGCTTGGAGACTCGCTCGTCTTCGTTATCCTTCAGCTGTGCGACAGTCTCCTCGACCTTGGAATCCTGGACCTTGTTGCGGGTAAGCCTCGGCATATTGTCGAGGATGTCAAGGACCTGTAGGCAGACATTGACGTCGTCGATGAAGTTCGACAAGACCGTCTTCATGATACGGTAGCCGTGAAAGCGCACGACACGGTTGCGAACCTTCTCGTCTTCGGCGCGCTGTAGGCGAGTAAGCAACTTGACGGCGATCCACTTTTCCTTACACTGCATGAGCGTAGACATGACCTTGTTGACGCCATCTTCGTCCAGCCCCCTAGGCTCGACGTTGTTGACATACTCTTCATCATCCTCACCCGCCTTCTTCTTGCGAGGCTTCTTCGCCACAGCCGTATCCCAAGCATCAGCGTCGTCGATGCCAAGGGCTTCGATAACCGCGTTCGAGAGCTTAGTGGCACGCTCAGTCTGCGTCTTGCCGCCAATGAAGCCAGTGCAGTTGGGCTCGCCGCAATAGCAAGGTTGTGGTTCTGCACCATATCGGTCGACGTTGTAATTGAAGACCAGTTCCTCTCCAGCTTTGACATTGCGCTCGGCAAAGATACCCATGCGCAGCTTGTCGCCGACCACCCATTTGTCGACATAGCAGTTGGGATTGCAAGAATGGTTGCAGAAGCGTCCAAGGTTGCCTCGCTTCGTTGCATCGACAAACTCACCTTTCGTAAGTGACATGAAGTAGAAGTGCTTGATGCCCTCCTCATCATACTGCTGCATGCGTCGCCGGAAGACATTCTCGCCGATGACTTCACCGATATACTCGAAGATGAAGTCATTTGGCTTCAGGTCAGTGTTCGCACGTAGACCATATCCTTTCTTCTCTGTCTTGATGACTGAGACATCGGCGAACTGTTTGCGGAGGAAGCGCTGATTCTGACAAGCCGCTCCACACCCGCAGTCCGCAGCGCACTCCATTTTGGTGGCGCGGTTGATGCAGTCTGAATCTTCGCCGCAGGCATCGTTGGTACGAGTGGCAGCATCTGCGCATTACGTTAGATATCGGTATAGACATGTGTAATATTGGTGCAGAATGAAGGCTGTGGTGACTTACCCCACTCCTCAGTGCAGTCGCACTCCAGCGCAGTCTCGGTGGTGCCAAGGTATTTGTTGGCATATGTACATGCCGGTAACACAGTGAAAACAGATGTGGCTTCAGCAGTCTTGTCTTCGTAGTCCCAGAAGAGCGGCGGCGCTCTCCTCTCGACTTTTTGCGATGTCGTCCGTGCCAGCTTCGGAGGTTTGCCAGGCTCCAGCTTCAGTGTGACACCGCCACCAACGGTATCCTCTCCGTCACCGTTCATGGCGGGCGATTCTGCCATGTTGCTGCCCTTCGTAGGTGATCTCGACTGCTTCTTGACGCCGCTCGGTGTGCCTGTGGCTGTTGGTGGCACGCTGGCAGAAGCGGAACGCTCCTCCTTTCCCGGCTGAGCAACCGGTATATTATCCATATCCACATCACCATCACCAGCCTCCTCTTTCAGATGCATATCTCGCAGAGACTCCACGTTCTCCTGCTTCGTGGCCATGTCACCGTCCGCCATGACCGCAGTACCGCAATGTGTGTCGGTGGTGGTGGTTGCGATCCGGAAAGCGGAGGTAGAAACTTGAGTCACCAAACTAGCAATATAGCAACGCCAAGAGCGCGCACATGCCCTCTAGCTCACGAGCGGCACAGGAAATCCCAATGAGCCGAGTCGAAGTGAATGTCTGATCAAGTGCGAAAGCGCAGCGTGACCCCTCGTGTGCGTCCCTCCTGCTCCCAGATTTCCCGCAAAACGTGGTGAATCTGGGTGAGGTCGTGTGGTGTGGGCGACACTGCCAGGTGCGAGATGGCGACGAGAATTCGTATATAGAGAGGGAGGTCGCTCGGTGGGCTCAAATATTACTCTACGCCTATGAGTACTTGCTATACAACTTTCACACTCGGATATACAGACTTATCGCAATGTGACGATTGCGCGCTTCATGTGTCGCTGTGGTCTGACGTTCTCGTGCAAGCGGAAATGGTGGAAAGAGAATGGTGCGGCCTGAGCGGCGAAGGTGTTGAAGGATGGGAATCTGAAAGCTGGATGATGGATGCAACTCCTCAAAGCCGGAGAACGGCAACACCCGAAGCACACCTTCCCCTGCCCATCTCCCACAATTTGAATAGTGGTACAACAGTCCACCATTGAATGATCACGAATGAATACAAATCTCTGCTTCTCGCTGTCCGTGGTTCGTGTCTTCCCACCAGACCTTCGGGGTTGGTCTCGGTCTCCCGTGAGCAGCAGGCCGTTAAGAAGCCCACGACGCCAAGGCCCGTGACCATGCGGTTCGTTCTGCTCATGGTATTATCGTCTTGTTGGATGCCGACCGAGTTCTCCATACTCCGTACGAAGACTACAGAACAGCGTATGGTCGATCTGGAGTCCTGTGGACCGAGAGCGGCGGGTCCTGCGCAGTAATGTAGCAAACATGATCCGAGAGGTATACCGTCTCCGAGCCTGTAAGCTTTAGCATGTCCTCCTTCACTACTCACCCTCTGCACGACGCGGGCAGGCGCTCGGTAAGGGTTTTGTCTGTATCGCATGGAGCACAGCACTGCGACAGCGGTGCAAAGCCTGGATGAGCGGTGAACCGGTGGGCCATCTATACAAGCGGGCAAGCGACATTCAGCACTATGAAGTAGGTCCGTCGAACCGCCCTCGGAGCGCTCGAGATCAATTGGCCATACTATTAACGTTCAGGAATGCTCCGAGATGTGGCATTGCTAGCGATTCAAGCAGCAGCACGCGCCCGGTAACGTGAAAGGAACTCTCAAGCGGGCGGTAACGGAGGGCGGCCTTGCAGTGCTGGAGTGCTTTACGTTTCAGGTAAGTATACCGGCTCCCGGCATCGAGTCTTCTCGTGGGGGCATGAGGGTCGCGTTTGAGATACACATGGCCGCACAATCAGATCGAAACGGTTCTGACTCCTCCTGAGGCAGATTCTGGTTCGGTAGACGAAGTTCGTGCGTCTGGAAGAAAGCATGGATGGCAGAGGCGGGGCGGACCGGGATGCGCGATGACGAACAGAGTTAAAGTCGATCGGGAACTGCATACCAAGACTTCACGCACAAAAAACGTCCGAATGTGTTGATGCTGTACAAGGCACGCCCGGTCTGAGGTGAAGTCAAAGGCCTTGCCATTGGTATCTTCGTTCACCCCGTCTGAACGATGAACGCCCCCAAGGAAAGTTATAAGCGTCCAATTTCCGCGCGCAATGGCACGCTTCACCTCCTGCAGGCCGAAGCATCTACTACTAGTTGCATGATGCATATCACCCTTTTCGCGTTTCGAAGCCCACCACCTCTTTCTTCGCGGCATCTCATCCTCGCACCTCGACGAGCGCAGGCCGGCAACATGCATCTTTTCTTGTGATTCTTCGTTCATCCGCGCGCGTCTCTTCATACACTCGTTTCTGAGCGGCCCTTCTATCCCTTGCCTGCGCGGTCTTTGGAACTGCAGGCTGTACTCTCGTTTTCCTTTGTTCTCAAGACGCAAGAGGGGCTACGGCTACGACTATCACGAGCTTTACGCGCCCGCCCCGATAATACTTCAGAACTTTGTACGACCAGGACGTATCTTCCTCTATGACTTCGTTATCTGTCTCTTTCTGCTTCGCCTCACGCTCGTTATGGCCGATCCGCAACAACGCCCATGGACTAATGACGAGAAGGTGGGATGTCTCGGATCCTGGGACCAGCGCTGTGTCACGGTCAGGCTGACCAGGCTTACAGAACTATTTGCTCGCTGAGTTGATCAAACAACAATCACCGCATGCGAGTGTGCTGTACAATGTGTTTGCCAATCTGCCTCCTCACCAGCCGCGGTGGGAGGACTTGGCACTTCCCTATGGTTAGTCCAACCCGAGCCTGCGACAACGTCTTGGTCGAGTTGCACAGTGTCAAGGTGACATGGTCGGGCATCCCAGACTGAACGAAATGCAGGACGCACCGTCAACTCCGCTCGCTATGCCTTCGAAGAAATTCGACGAACGATGCCGCACACGTTACTGCCAGGCATCCTGGGTCCTCAGACACCGCTCTCAGCACCTCCACCTGGTGGTCAGAAGCGATCGTTCCCGTCCGAACCATTCCTAGCTGGGCGGGAGATACGTCCAAAGCCCTACCCATCAGCCGGCAGTACTGGACAAGCTCCAGCGAGCGAGCCGCAACCGAAGCGCAAACGAGGGCGTCCGACGAAAGCGGAAGCCGAAAGAAAGGCTCTTGAGTCCAAGGCTCGGCCTGAATCAATGGCAGGACCAGTACCAACGCCGGCATCAGCACCACCACAGATGGGAGCGCCAAGCGTCGTGACAGCGGGCAGCTCAGTCCCGGGACCAGCATTAGAGCCTAGAACTACAGCGCCACCAACGACTCGCATGCCTATTTCAGCAGTACTCACGCCGACTGCGCCCAAGACAGCGAGTAGCTCAAGCTCGTCGTCGGGAAAGCGGAGACGAGGACGATCGATGCGATCTGAGCCTGAAGGCTTTGGTGAAGCTACAGGAGTAGGACACGAATATGAGTCTCCATACGGGAGAGCTACAGCTGCGGGAGAGGACACACCAGCGCGGACAGCGGTTATGCGACACCGCGAAGACCCACCAATGTTCCAACAAACACCTCGCTCTGATCCAGAGCAAAGAGAGCCCACATCTGGGCCAACTTGATTAGACCAACGGCCACAACACGCGAGAGAGTTTCACAGCGTCACGGAGTCATCGTACCAATTGTGGGAGGATAGCGTTGCAGCGATTTGAACGACTCGGAATGCCCACGCTTACGATGTCTGAACCGACCCCAGTAATGAGCAGATGCTGCATGACACTGCGTTTTGGGATAGATTTACTACTGTATTCATACTTAACGGCCGAGAGACAATGGATGATGGGGTGGCTGCTTGCGTGTTTGATTTACTATGCTTGAGCGATGTGTATTATATACTGCTGCTGGTGATCATGTACGACTAGATATGAGTGCGAGATACGTAATGATGAGTGCGAATTGGACATCCCGTTGACTTCCTTTGTTACCTCAGGTAGTTTTATCGGTTCGCATCATCGCCATGCTTGACCACTCTCGAACAAGCTAACACTAAGGGATTGGTATAGCTGAAGGTAGATGAACATGACGGAGTTGACGAAGCAATCTGGCCATGGTACTCGACTTACCAGGTGGTTACTCCGACTGCTAGCATACACAACCAGCGATTCATCCTTCTGGACTGCAGAAGCGAGTACTGCAATCGCCTTTGTCAACGGGATACTCTTAACTTCGCTCGACATATGCAGAGAGGAACAAACGTGCCCAGTCATCCATTGCGTGATTGAGACTCTTCCTCTCTGTTCTAGACTCTGCCGCCTCTGCCCTCGACAAGACTCCGAGTTGCCGTCTTGGGAGAACGCACCGTCTTGCGGCGGCCCACGCAACATGACGGCAAAGGCGTTGGAAAGCTTGTGAGGCAGCATTACATTTCGGGCTTAAGCATCGGCATTAAGATCGTTGATGCTAAGCGCTGTGTGCTGGGAACATGCTTGCTAGGTATGAAGTCTGGAAATGCTCGGAGCTCCAACGCTATGCCCAATACTCCGCTCGCTATGCGTAAAACACCATTGGTCTCTCCCGCGCTCCCTCCAGCATCAGTTCATGTTCTCCCTCGTCCTACCTGCTAGACTTACGCCTCTCTGGGGAACTCATCCTCCAATTGCAGACTTGCCTTAACGTTCATACTCATCAACTCCTGAATCAGCAATTTAGCCGCGTACGGCATCGTCATCTTCGTCACGCCGCTGCTGCTCTGACACGACTGACACCAGTTGTTGTAGCCCATCATACCGCACTTCTGGCAGACGTCGACCTCGTGCGCATCAGAGCTCAGCATAAGCCGCTCGAGCAGGAGCTGAGAAGCGCCGTAAGCGATCAGACAGTCACGCTCCATCTCTCCGAGACGCAGACCACCAGCTCTTGAGCGACCTTCTGTGGGCTGGCGAGTCAAGATAGCGCGAGGACCGGTGGAACGGGCGTGCATCTTATCTTGCACCATATGCTTGAGCTTCTGGTAGTAGATGGGTCCGAAGAAGACGTAGGCCGGTAAGCTCTCGCCCGTGATGCCAGAGGTGACAAAGTCCTTGCCAGAGTAGCTGAACCCGTTCTTAACGAGCGCATGCCCCATGTCCTCGACCTTGCTGCCACCGAAGGCTGTGCCGTACTCTTGCTTGCCCTCTAACACGCCAGCTTTACCGGAGACGAGCTCCAGCATCTTTCCGACCGTCATACGTGACGGGAAACCGTGAGGGTTCATGATGATGTCCGGCGTGACACCTTTGTCGGAGAACGGCATATCGGCTTGCTCGGCAATGATACCAACGACACCCTTCTGCCCGTGGCGGGAGGAGAACTTGTCGCCGATCTCTGGTCTTCTCGTCTGTCGCGTTTGGATCTTGATGATGGCATTGTTGCCCTCATTCGTAGTGATGACAACCTTGTCAGCATAAGCAGAATCCGGAAGCTTGTATGTCATGTGCTGTGCGTGCCACTTCTGGCTGGCGGCCGTTACAGACCCGGTCTGGTTCATAGGCGTCTCCTTTAGCATATAGTTTTCGCCTGCTTCTATCTGGGATCCGACTTCGACTAGACCGTCTGTGCCAATCTTCTTGTGCTTCGGATTGTTTGGATCTCGATCTGCCATGCGGTCCGTGGAGCCATTCGGGTAGTTCTTAAGCGGCATGCTGATCTTCTTGAAGACTTGACAGCGACCAAACCCGCGATCGCAGGAGGCTTTGTTTAGTACTAGAGCATCTTCGATATCGTAGCCGGAGTACGACATGACGGCGACGATGGCGTTTTGCCCGGCTGGTAGTTTGTCGTATTTGACGAGCTCAATCGTCCTGGTGGTGACCATCGGCTTCTGAGGGTATACCATCAGGTATAGTAGAGTGTCGATGCGTTCGAATTGGTTGTAGGCGATTGCGCCAATGGCTTGCTTACCCATAGCACATTGCTGTTTGCACATTAACTTGCATTCATCAGGTCAAGATATGGGCATACGCACATAAGTATTACGAGGTGACTGGTTGTGGTGAGGATATGGAATCAAGCCAGCTACCGCACCAAGAATGGTGAAGGGCTCGATCTCGAGATGCGTGGTGTGCTGAGTGATCATGTCTTCGTAGACGGCAATGTTCGAGTCGTTCTCTTCATTTACATCCAGATACTCGACAATGCCTCGCGAGAGGGCATCATCGAAGTCCATCGTGCCTTTCCGAAGCGAGTCCAGGAAGCGAGCCGTGACCTTCGATTTGCCCTTCTCGACAACGATAAGCGGCCGACATATCCGTCCTTCATCCGTAGCAATGTGTACACCGTTGTGGTGGTGATTGATGTAGATGCTGACGAACTCCGAGATGCGACCCATACGCCTGAACTTGCGGAAAGCGACTAAGAACTGCTTCGGCTGTCGAGTAAGTGCCACAGGAGTACCGTTGATGAAGATGATGTATGCTCCGTTACCATAGACCTCTTTGCCAGACGCTGTTGTCACATCCTCGGCGCCCAGTATGAATGCCATACGCTTTACAGGCTCCTCATCGTCCGAGGTGGTGATGTGTGTCATGAGCGCCAAGTTCTTGACCAGACCGCACGCTTCACCTTCTGGCGTATCTGAGGTGCACAGCATGCCGAACTGAGAAGGTTGCAGCGCACGCGGACCGGAGACTTTGCGAGTCTTTTCGAATTGCGATGTGATTCTGGTCATCATACCGAGGGCGCTGATGTAGCTGAGACGGCTGAGTACATGCGTAACGCCAGCTCTGTCCATGCGGAAACGCTTTAATGTCCAGTTACCAGTCGAGATAGCCCGCTCCATGCCACCTGTGATCCGGTTCTCGAATTGCCCAATGAGATCTATTGGATCGAACTCCTTAGTCGGGTTGGCCTTTCTGAGCGTCTTGTCCATGCTGATCTTGATCATCTTCGTGAACTCCTTGAACAGATCCTCAAAGAGTAAAGCAAGCATCTGGCCAGCAAGCTCCAATCGTTTGTTGCCAACGTAGTCCCGGTCGTCGACCAGCTTAGGATCGTGCATGGCCATCAGCACCCTGCGAGTCATGAAAGCGATGTACAGCGCCTTGGGACGGAAGTTCAGATTGGTGACTTCAACGTGCGGTATGATGGTCACAGCGAGCTTGTCGAGTGCCTGTTGCTTCGGTGTCTTAGGGGGCTTGCCGAATGAAGGGAAGCGGTCAGGTTTCAGCTTGGCAGCCACGAAGTCCAGCGCTTGTTCCTGTGTGAAGACGCCCTCGAGTGCTGCTTGCTCCAGGTTAGGCGCGAACTCGTCCTGATAGACAGCATCGTTGCCAGCAGCAAGCAGAAGTATCTCGTGGTCAGACTGCACGCCCATGGCACGCAGTACAATTGCCACCGGAATATCTTCGATGAGCGAGTTGTGCTTCAGATACAGCTGGCCCTTCTTCAATACGACGTACGTCTTCGTCTTTACATTTGCTGTGTGGCTGGTGACAGAGGCCTGGATGACGCCCTTGAACTGCTCCACGATGACACGGTTCTTACTCAGCTGTTCTTGGACCAAGATGACCTTCTCCTGACCGCGAACAACGAAGTATCCGCCAGGGTCGATTGAGCACTCGTTGAGCGAGCCCATGTCAGCTTCTGATTTGCCGTTCAAGATGCACTTTGAGCTCCGTAACATCATCGGCATCCGGCCGATCAGAATATCCTTCCTGCTGACCTTGCCAGCCTGCTTCGTGTAGATGATGTCGACGTAGATGGGCGCAGCGTAAGTCATGTCTCGCAGCCGACACTCATGCGGAGTAACGTCCGAGTCCACATAACCCATCACACGTTCCTCTTGCCGATTTGGCTTGCCGACTCGGATGTCGGTGAACATGATGAACTTGTCTCCATTCTCGGAGCGAACCATGCGGTTTGCCCGGACGATCTCCTTGAGCGCCACATCCGTGAAGTAGTCGTAAGAATCGATGTGCTGCTTGACCAGTCCCTTGACTCGAAGGAAGGCGGGCAGAAGGTTCCATTTGTCTCGGGCGGTGTTGATGGGATCAGTCAGATGTTTGCTGTAGTAGAAGGGTTTGAGTAGGGCATCCATTTCATCGCGAACAACCGGACGCCTCTTCTCCGGCTGCTTTCCACTTGAGCCTGCCGCAGGCGTGGTTGTGGTGGGAGGGCCATCTTTCTGTGCTGGTTGCGAAGCCGCACCAGCTTCTGTGGAGCTCTTGGTCGTCGCCGAGTCCTTCGCCTTACCACGACGGGCGGGCGCTTTCTTTGGTGCTTGCGTTGTGCTCTGGGTAGCTGTCAGTATTTGAAACATGAGACATACTTGCACACACGTGGCGTACTTTTGGCGCAGAATTTTCGCTAGGAGCCTCTACAGGACCGGTCTTCTTGACTCGAGGTGGCATCTTCGCAGAAGCAACAGCACACCTGCTGCTATGGCGTCCGCTAGCAGTTCACAAGAAGAGCTCGTGTGTGCTGAAGTCTTTGGTTGGTACGGTCACTGCATGAATTGAAGCCGCATACGACTAAGGTTCACGTTCTGCAGCTCACTTTAGACTTTCGGCTCATCCCTGCATGCCAGCCTTGCGGGATCCAGGAACAGCGATTCACTCCCTCACTTTTATCAGCTTACCTTCACCTCGAACTGTACAGCGGTCGTTTCGACGTGATAGTATACTAGAGCTTTGACAGCGCTCGGTCGTTTGCCCGAGACCGTGTTGCCGAAAGGCTGCTTCGAATCCTTTCGGCCTAGCAAATTCGCTAAAGGCGGCTGTTGTATGAAGCTTCTGATTGGGCAAAAAGAGCCGCCGTGATCGAGACGTATCCGCACCTGATGTACAGCACAGCGGTGGAGCATGCAAGGCTTGACAGCTTCGAACAGTCTGGTGCACTCTGGTGTTGGTCCAGGAGCTGTAGCCCACTGGAATCCTCTTTGTTTTCGGCTCCAGCGAGACGTCAGTCACGTCACAGTACAGCTGGTGAGTGGCCACTCACCAGCTTGCAAGGATGGGGTAGCTGAGAATGCGAACAGGGGCACTATGCACATTGTGGAGGAACAAGATTATGGGAAGAGCATGTATCGGGCATGGCTTGAGAGGGTATTCAGGTTGTGTACGATCCAATGTATACAGTGCAGATAGAGCGGTAGTGTCCATATCACAGGGTCGCAGCGTTACCTCCTATAGGAGGTTTCGCTTCTGCATACAAGTAGTAGATCTCATCCCAAAGGGGTTATGGTTTTTAGCTCAGAAGTCCCTGCGTATTTTCCCAAGCGCTCAAGCGCAAGCACCGGGGTCATCCATTTCACGTCTTGCGCCATCCACGAACCCAGTGGGAGCGGTGCGGTCAATTGTGGGTGTAGCGTTTCAAAACTTCGGCTCAAAGGTGGTCTAGTGGCCTAACTATCGGACGGCTCTTCTCCTCTCTCCTCCACTCGCCAAGCCGAACCCAACCGTTCCATCGCACCTTCCTCACCTCGTCGAACTGCAGGCCGACGATCAACAAAGCCCCTCGAAGGCCCACCCCACTCGGCTTTCGTCTGGTCTTGAGGTGCGAACTTCACCACTTCTTCCCACGACTGTCTTTACCACTTCTACTTTGCACACTCCTTGGATTGTAGCACATACGAGCCCGGCGCAAGAGTGAGATTGTCCTGAAGCGGTCAGTATCTGGCCTGTCTTTCGCAAGCATGAATTATACTGATGAGCAGTATAGGCGGCCACCGACAATGGCCTATTATTACGGCAACCGTGGCCCGCAGTCACCCCAGACTGAGCAGAGCTTCAACAACCCGCTGTCTCCCCAGCGCAACCC